>WEIT01003313.1:22422-78068 GCA_013389985.1 Dryoscopus gambensis | reverse complement strand
GGCGGCGATCCGGTCCCGCGATGGCGGCGCAGCGCCCTCGGCTCACCCGGGGTGGGGGGTGGGGGGATTTTTAAATTTATTTTAATATCTAGGGATCGTTATTATTTTTAATTTTTCTTCTTTTTTTTTTTTGGTGTTTTTATTTTAATTTTTATTTTTTTTTATAATGGAAACCGCAATAAAATTCTCGCGGGAAGGCGGGCCGCGCCGCGCCGCTGGATGGTGGCTCCAAGCGCGGCCTCGCTTTCTCCCAGATTTTTGGGGCAGGAATCTTGCAGAGGCTGAGCCCTCTCCTCGCCTCCCCCCCCGCCCCACGCTCGCTGCCTCTGGAAGATTGATCCCGCTCCTGCTCCCTGATCATTAGCTACGCAAATCCACTCATATTTTTTTTTTTCCCTTTCTTTCTCTCAAATAATAAACTCTGTAGTGCTGTGAATTTTTCCGGGGCTGTGGGGGTCATAACAAACGATCAGAGCAGGACGGTAACAGTTCTGAAGGTCACAGTCACTCAGAGCAGTTTCATTTCGAGTTTTATTCATCTTCCTCTTCAACTGGACGTTTATTCCCACTCCGTTCTGTGCACTGGCAATAAAACAGAATTTACAGTGGCCCCATTGTTGGACATCACTGGAAATAGGGTTTTACTTTGTTCCCAGCCAGTGGAATTGGAAGCGGAAGAGCTTTGGAAGGGTTGAAAAGGACAAAATAAATAACAACAACAATACCTCAGCAGCTCAGAGCACCGATTTGATAGTTTTTACATATGGCATTCGGTGGGACATGATGTTTACTGGGCTCTGTCCCTGCCAACACACAGTGGCACTGTAGAGGTTAACGTGAAGGGCAACAAAACCTCTAGCTTATTTTTTTAAATTCAGCCTGATGGCGAGCACTTGCCCCCATATATTTGGGCGTGTGAGCTTCAAATTCTCTCCCAAGTTTAAGATTAAAGCCACTGGATTTCTCCCACCAGTGTTGCCTTTCTGGTTCTATTGGATAAATTCCACTTTAGAACTCCTTAGGGAGTTCTAGTGGGGCTGCTGAACCACTGACATGTTCCCTCAGAAGTGTTCACGCTCTTTCTTTCTTAATTTTTCGAGTCATTTCTGAATGGAGGGTCTGTAAAATCACAGTCCCAGGCCTGCTGGAGCCCCATGGAACACCTTCAGAGAACTTCCCCTATAGCTGTCCTAAAGACAAGTCTGGTCTTCTGGGGAGTGCAAATTCAAAGGTGATTCATGCTGCAAATCTGGCCATGTAAATGAAAAGCTGAGTGGCTTTTCTGTTCAGAAAAATCAAAATTTAGGTGGCCTGCATCTTGGTATCAGTTTGATGCATTATATTCTTGAATAAAACTGTAAACATCTCCAGTTTATGCCAAGCTTTGTGCCCAGCAGCTCATTTCCCTGCAGCACTAACATTCCCATGCAAAAAAAAAAAAGTTACTTTTCATGGCTAAGTTGCTCTTGAAAGCTTGGTTTGGGCAGAAAACTCATTGATAATTAACTGTCCTGGGCCTAAGTTTCTGCTGTGAGTTTATTACTGGAAGAATTGGGCTGAGCATTTGTCCTTCTACCTCTGATCACGAGGGAAGGGTCAGCTCTGCTCACTGCCTTGGTCTCCATGGGTTCATAATGCTGCACATCTGTATGTGAGATTAGAAAAGGTAAAATCCTGTGTGAACAACCAAGCCATTCCAGTGTTTTTCACTATACTATTAATTACTTTTAGACAAAGGGGAAAATGAGAAATTAAGGCATCCTGGAAGATGTTTGAGATAAAAAAGGATTAATACCTTTTTTGCAAAGAGGCCCCACGTGAAATGCTGTGTTTGTTTAATGTGCACTATGGCAGATGGGCTTGGGCTGCAGGGGAGATGCCAACAGCACAGCGAGCTGTAATTAGGGAAAATGTAGATTTGGTTCACAAACCTGCTCCTTGTGCTATCAGAACATTATCTAGCATCTACTTTCTGTGTTTGGGTTGAGTTTTGCTGTTATGCAAGCACAGGAGGGTTAGCTGTCCTCTGGCTGGAAGTTGCGTCTATCCCAGCCTTCCTCCAAGCTCTCTGTCCTTTTTTGTTGTTAATTTTTCCCCATTGTTTATTTTATATGAAGGCAAAACACCTCAGAGTCAGGGTTTGGATGTTTCTTCTCTTGTTACAATTGCGGCAGAAGGGATTTTTCATTTTGGTAACTTGCTTGCCTAACTGGTCTTGGGCATCCTGTAAGAATACGCCAAGTTATTGTCCTTTAAAAGTGGCTTTTTCCATCAAAAAGCTAAAACTGAAACCACCCCATGGTTGAGTCTCAAAAGCAAACTACACAAACTTCTTGCCCCCATTTATTTCCCTTCTTGCTTGACATCCCTTTTTTAAGAGCCTGACTGAAGGCTTAAGCAAAGAGCATGAGAGGTGTCCATGCTGCTCAGGTGGAAGCAAGGGGGAACGTTGAGTGCCAAGGCGCTGGGATTTAATGGCAGTGACACTTCTGGAGGTCTGATCACACGTGCCAGGCAGAGGTTTTCTGGTTGCTTCTGACATCTTTGTGTGGGTTTTAGTGCAACTGTGCTGAACTGCTGAGCAGAATGACTGGTTAACCTGCAGGCCACTTTCCTTATCCCTGTGAATGCACTTCAGGGTGATAATACACCCCTGGTTTGGAGTAACTTTTAATTTAACAGCTGATTCATGGCAATGTCTGTGAAGGTTCTTCAATGACTAAGGCCATCAGCAGGTTCCAGGTGTGCACTGGGCCAGACTTGAGTCAGGTTGTTACATATCCAGATGCTATAGAAGCTGTCGTCCTGTGTGGAGACAGGAATTGGCATTATTGATGGCAGTACTGGGGGGAAAACTACAGAAAATAAAGCTGCAGGACTTCTTGCATAATCTTCATTTGACAGCTTCGATTCATTTGACTTTATAGAGCCAAGCACTGCACTGAAATAAAACCTTGCACTTTGAATTTCTCCTTTAGAAGAAAAGCTTTGCCAGCTCTCTGCACTAAAGTTCTTTAGAGTAGCCTGTAAATTTGTTTTCCAAGCTGCAGCAGTGTCAGTCAGTGGTCCAGAAACATCCATTCACACTCTTCAAATTTGAATCTTTGTAGCTGCATTTCTGCTCCAGACATTAATTGCAGTGTGGCTGCATTTGTTTCTTAGTCTCAAAATGAAGATGCTGCCGGACAGAAAACCAGAGACTTTCTTTCCCATCCTGGAAAGACTTTGTTTCCCTTGCATTAACTGGGAAAACACAAATGCGTGACCTTGTTTTGCTTATACAAACACTCTACTTGGCATGTAAACATTAAGGAGGGAGGTGAGGGATGCTGAGGAAATACTCATAAAAATAGAAAAAAATGTGCGAGTTGCTGCTGGGAAAAAGAATTTATAGTGCAGCTTTTGGGCCCTGATGGAGACTTTGCCTCTTGGGGTGTAACTGCTGGACTCAAGGAGTTGGCTACTAAGTTGAATTGCTCAGTCGTTACTTTGTCCTGGCTCTGTGACTTTGCTACCCCAAAGCAAAGGGTTTCCACGTTGGATTTGCCAGGCTGTCCTGCCTTCACCCAGGTTTACCTTTAACCACGGATCTGCAATGCAAAATGAATTTTTGAAAAGTTTATTTTGCCATATTGACCCTAATGAAAATGGGGGTTTAGGTAGCAGTGCCAAATCGCTGCTGAGCCTTCCTAGATTCCCCCACCTCCATTTTTTAGTGTTACTTTCCTGTTCTAAATTAGCTTAAATATCTGGCAAAACCCATCTACCTTCTGCTTTTGTAAAGGTCCTGAGTTTTTTTTTTTTCATGCGTTGCATCAAAAAGGTCTCAAATGATAGTTTGAACATCAGTCTCCACCTATTGGAATCTGAAACTCAAGTTGATGGCCTCGGTTTTAGCAGAAGATACAGTTTTGGCTAAATTGTTGCATTGGTAGGGTTGGTAAATGTATTTCTTTTTTCATCTTGATGAATGTTTTTGGGGTTTTTTTTTCCAATGGTTTGTGTTGAACAGTTGTAGCTGGAAAACAAGAGGTCAGGTCTATAAAGAGACCTGTTAGATCAGAGAATTTCTGCATTAATTCTTAATTCTTGGCTGAGGTAGACATCGGGACTTCTTGCTGATGTGGATGTGCGCAATCAGTTGGTTTCTTGAAGAAATGTGGGTAGGAACAGTAATTTTGGGATGTGGTAAGAGATGGAAAATCTGGAACACTTGGGTTGATGCTTAGAGGGAATACTCCAAACTTTCTGCCCAGTGTAGCAACCCAGTTATTTCAAGTCTAAGAATACTTTGTCACTAAAAATGGGAGTGGTTTCTCTTGCAAAGACACGAAACTCTTTCACTTTTGATCTGTAGCTGATGGAGGAAGTTCTAAAACCTGTGAGAGCAGAAGATGGAACTGGTGAAATTGTTTGATTTTGGCCAAGTTCTGTGAGTGACCGTGGTGGTCACATTTTTGATTGTAGTAAAAGGACAAATCACAACTGCACTGTACCTCTTTATTTGGGGGTTCCACATCTGGTGAAATGACTTCCAGAAAGAGGAGGGTCTGAATATTATGCAAAAGTGCTGTTCCAGGTTCACGAGGCCTCCATTCTCTGGGAGGCCATTTAACAAATGTCAAATTTGGTAAATGGTGAGAGTTGCTCCTGAGCAAGCCTGAAATTGTGAAGCTGTCCTATGGAAAGTTATAGCTGATGGGTAGTTAAGGAAAGGTTATTTGCATCAGAGCTCTTTTTTTGTGACATTAGCGCTCTGCAATATCCTGAAAATGCCTGCTGGGCACCCCAGATCTGCAGTTCCTGCCGTCAGTCAGTGCCCCCAGCGTGTGTGATGCTCTGAGACCACAGTTCTGGTGCAGAAGCTTGTTTGAAATGAGTCAGGTGATAGTTTAGTGGTTTTTCATTTTTTCCTCGTTAAGGCCTTTCATGGCTCTCTGATGGCATTGCTTATTTCGGCAGAATTTATTGAAGGGTTATTTATGTTCACTGAGAGAAGTTCCTTTGAGTTTTTGACTACTCTATGAGCTCTCTTTTATAAGGGCCTGTTATTTTGGGGGGTAGGTTGTATTCAGCCCCAGCTTGGTGTTTTTAAAAGCATTTGAATGCAGTTGGCTTCTAGTGAAGGTGTTCAGGAGCTCTGAGCAACCTGTTCTAGAGGAAGGTGTCCCTGCCCGAGGCATGAGGATGGATCTTTAAGGTCCTTTCCAACCCAAACCATTCCACGATGGAGTGACATTCAGTTGCATTTAGATTTCAGTGTTGTTTATATAATACCAGACATGATTCTTCAGGTGTCTTTAATGAAATGGTTGTGTGTCAGTAAGGTGAGTCTATTTTAAAAATTGAGGGTTTTTTTAATAGAACAGAAGGTTTATTTTTGCCTCACATTACAGTGAGCACTCCTGAAGTCGTAACACAAATCTAAATCACTGGGAGAAGGATTTGAAACTAGGACTTCTTGGTACAAGGAAGGAACTTAGAATTAAGACATACCAGTGGAGTAGTTGAAGAATTGGAGGTGTTGGGGACTTCTTGAACTTGCAGGGATGCTTTGGGACTCAGGTGCCTGAGGAGGAGGGCACAGACCGGGATCTTTAAGGTCCTTTGGTGTTCTGAGCATCCCGACGTGTCCTGAGTGCTACACAGTGACAGACTGGCAGTGGCAGGAGCTGGTGGTTTTTGGGGGATGGACAGACTTTTGGGGTTTGCAGGGTTGTGAGAGCATTTAGAAACGAGCTCTGTAGGCAGAACCTCATGGTCAGGGCTCCTCTGTGGCCTGTGGCAGGGTCAGTTGTTGGGGTGACCCAAATCTGACCCAGTGACAACGTTCCTGGCTCAAAGAAGGGACCCTGTGCTGTGTAGGGCTTGAGCCTGAGCTGGGTCCTGGTTTTTTGTGCCATTAAGTTTTGGAATTTGCTTTAGTTGCAAGATTGTTCTTTTATTCTTACTCTGGTTTTATAACGACACGAGCTTAGTATTTTCTTCATTTTGTCCTTTAATTTATCACAAGTATCCCCCTGCCTGCTGATGGCACTTGGTAGGTCAGCAGGTTGGGGATCAACCCCGCGGGTCCTTGTCAGGCTCTGCTCTCTGGGAATGCTGCTTTTCCTGATCCCCTTCTCAGCTCTAAGTTTTAAAGATGGGTTTGGAATTCTTGCTTGGTAGGAAATGCAGCAGTTTCAGCAGGTCTTTAATCGTATCCCGTGTGTGTGTTTAATTCCAGAGGCCGCAGCAGTGGCAAAGGACCACCTCAGCCTACGGTGAGTTTGTGGTTTCTCCTCTTTGTGCCAGTGCAGGGTAGCAGGAAACAACTTACAAGAATGGCAGATACTGGAATATTCTCTCCACTTTTTCCTTGGGATGCCGTGGTGGGTGGATACTTTAGAGTGAGATACAATTTTCTAAACAGTAGCATCTCACATTCATTTCAGTCTCCTGGGAGGGCGAAGGGAGGAAGGTTCGCTTGAACTTTTGACTGCACTAATATAAATATTCTGCATTTTCTTGCAATTACAGCTGTAAATATAAACAACATTTAACTTAAAGCAGTGCGTTTTGAATTTGTTCCTATCTGAAAATTCTAACATTGGCTTCTCCCTTAAACAGATGACAGTAAAGCAGCATTTAATGAAATAAAAATAACTACTTTGTTTAGCTTTACTATGAAATTGCTAAACCATTACTCTCAGTATCTCCAATGTGCAGCTTTAGTTGTTCTCAAGGCTGTGTATTATTGGAATATAGATGTGGCTTGACTTGCAGAACATCATTTTATCAGAGCTAAATACGTGGATCTCGACTGACAGATTGGCTCTTTGAACTGCACTCATCAAATATTTGCCAATTTGTTACTGGCCTGGTTTTCACAGATGCCTAATTTTGGGGAATAGAGCAGAAGCAGGAAGGTTTAAAAGGGCGACAGTTTGCTTACATAAATGTTTATTGAAGACACCAAGACACTTGAGGAAAGCTAAAGAAGCTTTGAGGAAAACTGGTGGAAAGGGTCATGGGCAAACACAAAACATCCCCAAATGTTGGTCTTATGTGCTGTGTACTGAGTGCTGAGCACAGGAGTGTCCCTAAACGTGTCTGTTCAGCCCAGGAAGGTGGCCGACACTTGAAAACACATTGTCAGTTGAAAAACTCAGAATATGGTGAGATCCCAAGAGCTGTTTTAGCATCTCTTGTTTTACAAACACAAAGCTGACAGGAAGAGATGCCAGATATTGCAACAAAACACCTCCTGCACTGAGGTGAACGTGTCCTCCAGCAACCTGGGGATACCTGCCCAGCTTTCCCAGTCAGGATTGCAGATCCTGGTGCTGCACTGAGTTACTTTGGACTAAATTAATGACAGGGTTTGTGGCAATTTAGCACTCCACAATTTGATGGCTTTAGCTCCTGTTAATGTGTGTAATCAGCACTGGGAGATGAAAGGATGAGCTCGAGCAGGCCTGAAAGCACCTTCTTGCTTCTGCAGCACTGGAAGTGCCTTATTCTTTTGATGGTTCTTAAACCAGCAGGGCTTTTTTTTGTTTAAAAACAAAGCCCTGCCAACGTCCCTCAAAGCTGTGCAAATCAGCTGCACCCAACCAGCCAGAGAACTTCCCTAACTGAGCGACATTAGGGGCTCTCCTGATTTTTTTAGCTTGTTTGGGAGGTTGTTAGATCTTTAACTGGTCAGAGAAAAGGCAAGGGCCCTCTGGAAATCTCCCCTGGCATGTTTAATATTAATATTTAATAATTACATTCCACGTATCTTGCCTGAGTAAGGTTTTGACCCAGTGTTTCGGAGGATTTGTGTGAACTGATGAAAGCCTGCGTTGGGTTGGGTGCTCTGGCTTTTGGAATTTCTTCAGTATTCGTGATGTGTCTTTCTTATCTTTTCAGATTTCTTTCGATGGCATCTATGCAAACATGAGAATGGTTCACATACTCACATCAGTTGTTGTAAGTCTTCATATTTGGAAGAATGGTTCCTATAGTGACAGGGAATTGTTAACTAATCCACTGACTGTAGTGTAAAGGAGTGAATATTAAACACTTTTTGCCAAGGTTGAACTCGAAAGGATCACAGAAATTTTAGGCTTGGAAAGCTAATTTGCAGAGGTACAGCACGTTTCTTAGGTGCACTGCTTGTATTTTGAATTTTCTGTCTTAAAAGAGGTTCTGGATGAATAAAATGAGTCTGTGTGCAGGGATTAGAAGCCTTTCTCCCCAGATTTTAAGGGAAGCCCTGACATGGCGAAATGAAGTCAGGCAGACTGTCCCACATCTGCTTGAGGCCAGGATAAGCTTTTTTCCTTATTTGTACTCACACAGGCACAGATTTGGGGTTTGCACAAAACCTCCTTTGTGTGTTTTAACTGGTCAAGAGTCTTGTGAGAACCAAATATTCTCCTGTGAGTATCTCAAATCCCTTCAGAACTGCCCATACACACCCAGATAGCTGAATTTGCAGAGCACAGCAGTGTATTTATAAATGGGCAGATGCTGCATGAAGAGATTTCACTAAAAACTGAGCTGTATTTTTACCCTTTGGGCCTATGTAAAGTACACATGTTTAAGAAAATCACTGTAATGTCATTTGTCCGCTTGGCAGAAAGTTATATTTTCATTTTTCTTGCATTCTAGGGATCCAAATGTGAAGTACAGGTGAAAAATGGTGGTATATATGAAGGAGTTTTTAAAACCTACAGTCCTAAGGTAATTTTTTACATTTTGACTCCTCCCTATTGTGAAAATCCCTAATTCTGAATAACCAACATTTGATTAAAATTTGAATATTTACTTTGAATTAGTTTTACTCTTCGTGCCTGGATTTACACGAGCAGATTGTAAATACCTAGTTTTCTTGCAAATACGTGAAATTATTGAGGGGATGAGTGCGCATTCAAGCAGTGCCTTGTGTTTGTGTCTCCCACAGTGTGATTTAGTGGTTGATGCTGCTCATCGGAAAACTGCAGAATCCAGTTTGGGGCCAAAACGGGAGGACATCCTGGAGTGTATGTTGTTCAAGTCTTCAGACTTTGTTATGGTGCATTTTAAGGATATGGATACCAATTATGCCAGAAGAGGTATATTTGTTTTAATTTTTTTTTAATGTTTTAAGATTGTAATTCAAAGGTTTTCCATATAGATGCTTTAGGATCCAAAACCTGAAGTTCGTATTTAGACTCGTAATTCTTAAAGAGTGCAAAACTTCATCACCTCATGAAATTAGAGATTTATCAGTTTTTTTAAAAAAAATTTTGAGCAGCTGGTTTGATGTCTGGAAAGCAAAGCCTTTGTGGTTTTATGAAATATTTTATAGGTTCTGTGGGAGGTAGACACGTTTTTTGTAAATGTCTTTCTAAATTTCTCTGTTGAGTGTTACACAAGAAGCCAGGGATACACAAATTCTTTAGAAAAAGATTATTTCTCAGAGTTGAGATCTATAGAGTCTATATGGAGGTTACTTCTCTGTCTAAACATGCATTCATAGAGATATTCTAAAAGTACTACTGCAAACAAAGCTAAACATTCTTTTAAAATCCTCTGTTTGTGTTTTAATTTCTGCTTTACTGCTCGTAGACCCGTAGGTAAAGCTCTCCAAAACACAGAGGTTGCAGACAAGTCTTGAAATCTTGAAGACATCGAAACTGTCCAAATTAAACAATTTTGCAGGCAAGCTTTTGCAGGCATACTTTTAATGTCTGACCTCCAAGCCCCTGATTATTTTTCTGGAACCTGAGAGCTCAAGAGTCAGTTCTATTCCTTTGCAGATTTCTCTGGGTTTGGGCAGCAAATCTCCAGAGTCTTTATGCTTAATTTTGCTGGGATAAGGAATAAAAGGAAATACACAGGTTTATGTGCCATGAGGTGAAGTTGCCTCTGTGTACATTTACAGGTTGATTAACAACTGCCACAAGAGCTCAGTGGTTATTGGAACACAAGTTTTATTCCCATTAGCAGGGACTTAGAGATGTGTAGGGACCTGAGGACAATTAATGAGAATTTCTCTCTTCACCTTGTGTTTGTACCTGTGGATGTTCTTGCCTGATTTAAAGCTGCAGGATGAGAGGTCTGTTGTTTCAAGGAATTTTGCTTTTCCCAGATGATGATGCATAATGTCAGAGCAAATGCAGCATTGAAATGCAGATAAGTTCCAGGTTCTGGATGGGACTTGGAATTTAAATTACATGAGAGCTGTTTTATAATGGGTCTGGTATGAACATCACTTTAATGTAAATGCAAACTGGGCTCTCCCTCACGCAATCTTTATAGATTTTGAGCAGACTGAGTGAGGAATATGCTACTGCTTCTAGGAATAATTGCTCAGTGGACATTTTCTAGAAGAAAATGACTGTTTCAGGTTGAACAGTCCCTCAGTTCACTTTATTAGGTGAAATGGCTGAGTCTAAATCTCTTAAATACTGGAGAGCTGAAATAAAGCCACAGAGACTTGGAGCAAGATGAACTGGGAGGCTGCAGAACTTGATAACTCAGAGTGGGTAAATTAATCTGCTTTCCATTTTGTCTCAAAAATACATTATCTGGAAATGACACTTGAAAGTGTAACTCAGTCTCTGATCACACTTTCAAATTAGAGCAATGAGGGGCTTTCTGGGAAAATTAAATAAGCAAGGATTCAAAAGGCTGGAAGTTTATGAACGTGCATGGGGGAAGTGCTGGCCTTTTGTTCTGCTAAATAAACCCAAATCTTCATGGTACTGGATGATTTAGAGTGAAAACTGAGTCTGAGCTCCTGCCTGAGGAGTTGGTGCTCCTTGTTTTGGGAATGGTCCCTGCCTGGTGCTCTGGTTACACTAAGCCAGGAGCAGAGACTTCTAAATTATCTTATTCTCAGTGGTTTTTGGCTTTCACAGGCAAATGAGGAGAATTTGGAAATACTTGGTTGGAAAGGCTATAAAAATGTAGTCAAAGAAAAGGGCTTTTCACAAGCTCTCTGTTGGGAGGCTTACCTGGAGTAGGGATGTTGAGGTCTGATAATCCTTGTGGGTCTCTTCCACCTCAGAATATTCTGTGATTCTCTCTCTGTGTAGTTTCCTACCCTGTAGAAGACTTCTAGACTTTTGTGGAGCCCTTGAACTAAATAAATTTCTGCACAAGATACTGTTTTGAAATATTTAGTGCATCCTGATCTCCCGATTCAGTAGAAGTATCGATGGGTTTTATTCTGGCATTTGTTCCCTCCTGGGCTGGAGGGATGTGGGCAAATGGTGCTCCTGGCTGTGGGTCTGGATCTTCTGGTCCACCCTCAGGTTTGAGCAGCAGAGATGTTCTCTGGCTTGTGAAAAAGAGTCTGGAAGAGGATTGGGAAAGAGCAGCAGATGGGGAGAAAGGGAATGGGATGGAGTCTCCTTTGAGAAGGAGGAGAACAGAGCCGTGTGTGAAAAGTCTCTGCCAGAGGCAGCTCCCAGTGCTATCACAGCCCTGCAGCTTTGGGGCAGGGAGCTGATAACCCACCCAGAGAGTTCAGGGGAGGGAGCACCAGTGCAGGCCTGGGGGGTGGAACTGGGAGCAGCACACGGGGGTTTGTGCCAAGCATGACACTGCACCTTCAGAGGCACCCGTGGAGAAAGTGCGGGCTGTGCCCAGATTGTAGAAATTGGGAGGGTTGGGAGAAAAATTGGTAGGTCTGTGTAGAGAGGGGTGTTGTAGCTGTTAATGTTCAAAAAAAATCAATCTGTCCCTGCTTCCTGGGCCCTTGTTTGCAGCTCTGTCAGCCTGCACAGACCCTGCAGGTGCTCGTTAGGCTTCCAGAGGAACGGGAGGGAGTCACCTGAGGGTCTCTCTCTGCGGAATTGAGGTTTGCTGCAGTACAGCAGCAAACGATGATGAATGAAACATGCACTGGAAAACACAGGTGAAGGTGTATTACACCCATCACCCCCCTCTCAGACTGTTCTGTCTGCTTTTAAAGAGGAACTGACACTGATTTCTGTATGTGCAGTGGAAATCAGCTGCTAAAACCCCACTCTCAGTGCAGGTTGAAATCCTTGGCTGCACATTATCACATCTTTCTGCTTCACCTTTGAGAGCTGAGATCTTGTTGCTGCTGAGTGGTTTGGGCTCCTGATTGATGCAGGAGGTTCTGTTTCTCCTGATTCTACGCAGGAAGTGTTTCCTGGAGCCCTCAACACCCATCAGTCCACAGAGCTGGTTTGCATGGGATTCAAATTTCAGTAAGGCTTTGGAGTTGCCTTCTTGGCTTCTCCTTAGAGACAAGACCATTCAAACATCATAACTTCTGTTAAAGTAAAAGACTTCTGCAATGTTTTTATTGTTTTTTGGCATGCTGAGGAAAATACTACAAATCCAATGAAAAGAAAGGCAGAAGAGAATTGGCTATTTAAGTTTTTCCTTGAATTAGCGCTGAAAGTGGCATCCTTCCAGAGAAAGTGTTGCAAGGGGAGTACCAGAAGGCATCTTATGAACAAAGGAAGGAAATGTTGGCTCTGCAGAGCCAGTGGTAACTGGTTTTAATGTTTCAAATCAGTAGTAAGTAGTTACAAAACAAATCAGTTTACTGTTGAAACCTTTAAGGTGAAACCTCAGCTTACTTTGACTTGATCAAAGGTTCAGTGAGTGGCATCAGCACCTTTGGCACGTAACACTGATTGGTTTAATGGCGTTTCAGCTGCACACTGGCACTTAATTGCATATTTGTGCTCTTCACCAAAATCTGTTTGTGAAAACAAGCATGTTAGACATTGAAATTAATTAAACCCGGCCTCTTAATTGCTCCGTTCTGGCACTTTTTTCTTTAACTCATTTAGTAGCACCCACTTGAAGAATTTGCCCCGGCCGCGTTTTTCATAGAATGTGTATTTTTAATTTGCCTTAATATGAATTTCCATTGCATAAAGTTGTCCTTGGGATTCTTTTCCAGTTACCAGGCTTTAAAATGAGATCTTTGATACCCAACTCCTTTGCTTAGGAAATGTCACATTAAGCAGGTACAGAGGCAGTGGGGGCTAATTGAGTGTTACAGCCTCAGCCCCTGGTTTTACCAGGTTCCATTTGATCTTTAACTCGGGTTTTACCGTGTAGGAAGGGGATTGATTAAAAATTTGGCCTTGTCAAGGTGTCATGTGAATTGCTCGTTCAACAGCTCAGAGATAAGAGGCACCAGATAAGGGGGAAGCTGAGCCTGTGCAGTATCTTGTCAGTTATTGCTCTGCCAGTCAGCACTTGTAGCAGCAGCTCATGTTTTACCTTCTGCTTTATTAATAATCTTAAAAGCCACATTTTTGTTTTAGAAACTGTTATTTTTTAGAGTTTCTTACATTCATTCTCAATTTTGTTGCTGATTAATTTCGGTGGAGCCTTTGCTGGGTTTTTCATTCTGCTCTCCCGTGTGCCCGCCCCGCTGTTTGTTCCAGGAAAATAGCGAGCTGTGCCTTGAGGTACCATCCTGCTGCATTTAAACTTTGCCTGGGTGCTCCTGAGACCACGCCGCCTGACTGGGAGCGCCTCTGTAGCTTGAATTTCTCCTCTCTTTGGATTTTGTTTGAGTTGTAGAGGTTGAACGGGCGCAGTCTCGCTGGTGACTTTGTAAAATGAGAGAGGAATGCAGAGCAGTGGAGCTTCCTGTGCCCTGTGAGATACTGGGTTTACTGGGAAACTTACACATCTCACTCAGACCTGTAGCTGATAGTGGAGTTTTTGTTTTGACTCGGGTGTTTTTTTCCGTCTGTATCATTACAATAACAGCGCTGCTGAATGTTTATGTGGCTGTTTAAATAAGAAAATTAGTGGGTTGAGTGGATGAGTCTTGTTAAGCTGGTATTTTATTCGCGGGATCCAAAATGGCACAGTTGTGTGGAGTTTGCCTGGAGGAATTTAATAGAAATGAAGGAAACACCCTTCTGAAACACAGATTGCCTCCATCAGGTGCTGCCATCAGGCTCCTAATTCATATTTATCTAATCTCACTGGAGAGAAGTTCCCTCCACTCCCACAGATGTAGAAACAAATTTCAGTTTCCTGAAAGACATAAACAGCCTCCAACTTGGATTTGGTGTAAAGTGTCCCAATCTGAGCAGATCAGAAATGAAATGTGGAATTAATGATGTTTGGGATAGGAGCAGCACTGGTTTATCCGAGTTAAGCTATGGGGCATTGATAAGGTAAATGCAGAGTTTCCATTCTTAAAAATTCTTTAAAATGTGCTCTTTAGCTACTAATTAACTGTGGGTTGTAGCACTGTGTTTCTGTGTAGTTTCAGATGGCATTTGAGCACACATATATGGTATATATTATAAAAGAGTATATTTTGAAAGCTGGTTGTGTGAGCATTTCATGGGGTAGTGCTGTATGTTATGAGAGACCAAGCACGGTGAATTTTTATCCAATATCTGTGCAGAATTTCACTGTGAAATTGGGTAAAACAGTGTCAGCAGTCTCTCTTTAAAACATCTTCAGTGATTGTGTAAAAGCTGTTACATCAGTGGCCAACTTCATATGTTGGGAATTCTTTTCATAATAGCTTTAAAGTTCATTTTATTTTTTTTTAGGAAGATATTTAGATCTTGCCAGAAGTTAATTTAGGCCACGTTTTTCCTTATCTGGCACTGCCTTGTGGTTTGATTTCATCTTTTCTAAAGGTCTGAAATGTTTGCTCCTTATTTTGTCAGTCAAATGATGATAGGAAATTCTAGATTGAAGACTTATTTATTTTAGGCTGATTTCTTTATTTATGAGCTTACAACAAGCTTATTTGATTTTTTTAAAGTTCTGTGTGTAGTTCTGAGATCCAGCTGCTTACAAATATAAAAGCTTGGCTTCCTTGGTGAATGGCTTTAGATATATTTTTACGGCACTTCTAATACTCTGGTATTATTCCTTCTTAAGTCTGGCTTGAATGAAACATGAACGAGTCAAAATAAAAGTTTGTGATCTTCGTTTTTTGATGTTTTTATCATTTTTATAAACAATAGCAGAACATTACTGGTTATTTATTCTCTTCTGTTGTTGAGCACAAAAAGTAGAGAGTTCCTGAATTTTTCTGTGTGGTTTGGATAAGCTGGGGCTTGGAAAAACTCTGGCAGGAGAGGAGACCCCTCTGTTCATGTCACAGGGAGTGGGAGCTCCAAGGTGATGGATAATTGCTCTGTTGGTGTGTTGAGGAGTTGTGGAAATAGAAGAAATTCAGATATTTGAAAGGAAAATTATATTTTGCCCATTTAAGGAGTTGCTTTCCTGCTTTTTTGATATTTGCACACTATTGTGGTGTGCAGTTGTGTGGGCTGGTTGGAGGAGAATTTTAGACAACTCTTGGGTTTTCTAGAGGAATATGGATCCTTGTGTGGTCTTTTTTTCCCCCAAATATACATATAATTGTGGAAAATATTTTGAAATAACTGCAATTAATTCTGTTTTCTGATATGAGAGAAGTTAGCCTGTACTTCCATAGTTATTCTCAGTCTGGAATAGGCACCTTTCTGATGTCCAGCAGCTCCAAGAGAAGGGGAATGATGTTTGTTGTGCCTGTGATTCAGCTGTATTTGACTGTTCCTCAGGTAAAAACCAGCATGCAAACTTACCCACACTGATCTCACTGCTCTCATCCCTGCCCGCTCTGTTGCAGATGCTTTTACTGATTCAGCCATCAGTGCTAAAGTTAATGGAGAACACAAGGAAAAGGATCTGGAACCATGGGATGGAGGAGAGAACACGGCTTCCGAGGAGCTGGAGGCGTTGGAGACAGATGTCGTAAGTGATGCTTTTTATCTTCTCTGGCCATCGGTAGAAAATGAGCTGTTTCCCTGGATATGCCTTGAAATAATCCCTTAATTTCAATCCAGTAATGAACTTTGGAGGAGCAAAATTGCTGTCCTGCATTGTGCTGGTGGGTGTTCAGTCTTTGCCAGTAGCTGCCACAGCCCTTTGGAACAATCTGCCTAAGAATAGCTGCCTTTCAAATGCCACTTTTGGCAAATCCTGACAAATGGCAGCTGCTGTGGTAAGAGCTGTGTTGGACTCGTGGAGCGAAAGAGCAGCTTTTGTTAAGGACTCCAAATCCAGCAATGCCCCCAAGTGATTTATGTTTAATCAGAGCATTCCTGTCTGACTGTCACTGCACTCGGAAATTATGGTGAGATTGTGCTCGGCTGAGTGTCCCTGGGCTGCAGATGGAGGGAATTGATGGAAGCCTGACCCAAGCACGGAGACAGTCTCAGATTATGAATCATGAGATGAAGAATATGGCCTCAAATGCCGTGTCCTCATATATCACAGCAGTCAGCTTTTCCTCAAGCAGAAATTCTTGTAGCCAGGTATTCAGCCTGCAGTGTGTTCAAGGAGATAATTTTACTGATTAGAGCATATTAACTTTAGTTAGAACAGTTCTCCTGTCAATTTTGGTGTCCATACTGTAGAGCTGAGATTTATTGGAATGCCCAGTACTCTCAGTGCTTTTAAAATATTCAAACCGTTTATTGTTGTGCTGGAGTGCTGTGATAGCAATTTTACTGAAGTTGGGGGAGTTGTGCAGATCAACAGGAGTCTTCTGCCTGTGGTGTCTCTCAGGTAATTCCATCAGTGCTTTTGAAAAGTTTCAGAAGAGTCAATTTGCACTTTCTGGAAAAGGCAGAAAAGATATTTATCTATTTCTTGCTAGCCAGTAATCTTCTAGTACAGACTGAGCATGTATTTAAAAAAAACCCTGCTTAAAACAACACAAAGACTCACAACAAGCAAAAAAAAAAGGCTTTTGAAGGTAAAATTGTTGTGCAGCTGATGAACAAAGCTCCCTGAAATAAACTGTGGCATTAATAACTTTGTTATCTGGGCAGTGAATGCATACGCCCAGGAAAAAGGGCAGAAGGTTTAACTTCTGCCCTCAGCCCTTAATTTGAAGGGAATGTGTTTCCAGTGTCATTTTGAAAAACAAGCATCGTTTTCTTCTAGTCTAATGGATGGGATCCCAATGACATGTTTCGTTACAATGAAGAAAATTATGGTGTAGTGTCAACTTATGACAGCAGTTTATCTTCTTATACGTAAGTTCCAAAATATTTTGTTATTAGATTTGTATTGAATGTTCTCCCTGGTTTGACAAACTTTATATTCTGCAGCTAATTTTGCATAGTTTCTGAAGTTGTGGAGTCGAATAACTGCAAAAGCAATGAATGAATGGTGCTTAAGAAACCTTGCCAGCTCTCTGTGAATAGTTAGATGTAGAAATCTTTATATATTCCCTTAAATGGGCACAGCTCGTTCCCATTGCAGAGTTCTCTGAATTTAGCCATGCAATAACGCTCATTTCTTGCAGAAACTTCCAGGAACAGGGTGGAAAGCTGTGAAATTATCTGAATGCAGCAGCTATACCTATAGTTTTTGTTTAACCTAGCAGAGCAGTTTGGCTAAATCCTGATTTTATTGAGACAATTGATCTGGAAGATACTGCAGTGTTGAAAAGCTGCTGATAACCAGGGTGGGGGTTGTGTGCTTGTTTAGCAGACTTGTCCAGCTCTAAACTGAAGTTTTAGTTAAATATAATAACAACTGGAATATAGAAGTAGTATAAAGGCTGCTCTGGCTACTCTGGCAGTGATTTATTCCCCAGAGTCTGCAGCTATAATGTTCACTGCAACTGCAACACAAATGGACTGCAGATGTTCACAGCCATTGTGAAATGGCTTCAGTTATTTCCCCACTCTTTTAACCCCCAAAGCAGAAACTTATTTGTTTGAATATCAAGGAATTGCAGTGAATATTTTGATTTTTTGTGTGTGTGTGTGCGCACTTGTCTACAGGTCTCTGGTTCAACAGTCTGATTTCTCTGTTTTGTGCAAACGGACCTGTAACGTGGTGATAATCAAAGTGTCCTAATCGGCTTATGTTTGAATCCTGGGGAAGCTGTTCTTTCCTTCCCTTCACTGCTCTAAGTACTTTTTGTACTTTTGAACTTTAGTCTTCCATCTTTCTGCTCTCTGGATATTAATGGAAACAGATTAAAAACATGAAGGTGGCTTTAAATTAATTCCATTTTTTTTTTTCACCCCTAGTCAAGCAACTTGCTTTGCATATCAGTCTGCTAAACTGGGGAGCTCTTTTCCTGATTTTCCGACTCTGGGATGAGCAGCAGTGTAGTTAAATGCTTAGATGTGCAGCTGAAGGATTGTAAAGGATTTATTGTTTGATTGTTTTCTCTTCCTAGAGCTAAGCAGTAGCAGGTATAGTTTGTCAAACCGCATCAAGGTACAAGTTTGTGTTCCAGCAAATGTTTTGATCATCACCAGGGTTCTGATCGATGTCATCCTGTCCATCCCCTTTCTCTCATCTTTAACGGCCTCTTAGAGAACATGAAATCATTCCCTGCCTGTTTAGGTTGCCATACATCCCTTCATTTTTTTTCCAGTCCTTTTAAACAAATGAGGATTATTGGCTGTTCTCCTTCATTGTGTTATTAACACAGGGGCCTGGGAGCAGGTTTGTGTTCATGTAAATCTTATTTGAGCCAAAGCTTTATGCTGAAGGGTGAGGGTTTTATTGAACATTCTTGCAGTTACCATTGATAAGGCCAGTGAATGTTTTGACTGGCCAAAAATGTGGGGAAAAACTTGTGCTGCAGTAGCTGAGTGCTGGCTTGAAATTTGGCAAAGCCACTTGTTTTCCTCGTTCTGCCACCAACACTTGAGCAATTTTGCATATATTATTTTATACCTGGCTTGTATCCCCACCTACTTCCTTTGTTTTTCTTCTTTATATTGTTCATAATATGGGCAGCAGTGACTCTATGATGCTCATCAGAACAGCTCTGTTCTGAATTTTTAGGTACCTTATTCTAAAGTAAGCTTGGGTGGAAAACCAAAGTTAAAATAGAGTTTTGCAACTTGAAGTTAAAATCAGGGGAAAAAATTGTTTTTTAAAACCTGACACAAAAATTAGGACAGGTAAACCCCAAAAATGGGTGGCAGAAGGAGGTGCCAGGTATGATCCCATCTCTGGCTGGGTTTTTTCTGTGTTTCAGTGCTCATGGATTGAATTTTGACTTGGTGGCTCTCCTTAGGGATGCTTTTTTGCAATATTCCATATTCCTGCCATAGAGAGAGACATGAAATGGGTGGGTTTGAGGTCCTGGCACATGGCAGATGAGTCAGGGATTTCTGGTCCTGTGCTCTGAGGTGCTGCATCCATCTTTTCTGCAGTTCTTCATAACTGGGAGAGCTGAAATTCTATGGCTGGAATTATCAAAGGATTGAGGATGTCACTCTCTAATTTCAGTAGGATTGTGTGTGCTGGGAATGTGTAAATAGCTAAAAAAAATTCAAATTTGGGCTCTTGGAGTAGCTTCCTATGTAAACAACAGTCTGAGGCTTTTTTATTCCTGATGTTCTCAACCGTGTTAAAAGTTGGAGCCTTTGCACAGCTTTAGGGACTGGGGATTTTACAAATCCTATGGAAAAATTCTGCACCCTGGCCTGAGCTCTCTAGGCAGGTAAATCACCCCGAATTTGTCCATCATATCAAACCAGTCCAGGAATTTTGTATTTAAAAAAAGCAAGTCTACTGGCTTTAGAAGCAAGATATTTTTTCACTCCGACTCGGTTGGGACTAACACTGTGTGATTTTTGTAGCTCCTTTGTGCTTTTGAATGCATTTCAGAGATTCTTTTCCTTTCCATTGTCTTTTTAGGGTGCCATTAGAAAGAGATAATTCCGAAGAGTTTTTAAAACGGGAAGCCAGAGCAACTCAATTAGCAGAGGAAATTGAATCAAGTGCCCAATACAAAGCTCGGGTTGCCTTGGAAAATGATGAAAGGACAGAAGAAGAAAAATATACTGCTGTTCAGAGAAATGCTAATGAAAGAGAAGGACATGGTGTGAACACTAGGTACTTGAGTACACTATGAATAGTATTTTTATTTAAATTATGGAGGTATTTTGGTGTACTGTAGCAGTTTGCTCATTGATACTGGGCTTTTTCAGCAGGGCCGATTAGGTTTGGAGCCTTGTGTAAACAATCCTGTGCTGGTTTTGGCACTCAGGCTGACTTGGACACCTCTGCCTGGCCCCGTATTATCTCTGGAGTGAAACAAACTTCCCCATTCTGACCTGTCACCGTGGTGAATTCGTCCCAAATTACAGGAAAGGGCAGTGGTTTCGGTGTGTCCTGGAGAATTTCAGCTAAATCCTGCAGTGCCTGTGGGCTCATAAAGTGGACTGTGTGGCCACTATCAAAAGCCAGTTCATGAGGTGACTGTTGGGTCAGCATCTGATACTATTTAGACTTTTCCCCTTGGCTTGATGGGCGAAAAAGAGAGAAAATGGGGTGCTTTTTGTTGCCTCTCAGTTCTGTCTTAACACTGATAGAAATTTGCTGTGTTTCAGAGAAAATAAATACATTCCACCTGGGCAGAGGAACAGAGAGGTCCTGTCCTGGGGAGGTGGAAGACAAAACTCACCGAGGATGGGCCAGCCTGGATCAGGCCCACCAATCTCAAGGTCTGGATCCCACACTTCAGAATTCAGCCCTAACTCTGGAGCAGATCAAAGAGTAGTTAACGGAGGCAAGTATCTGAAATCTACGTGAATGTACATCATAACACTGCAGATAATTACCTCGTTTTGGTGAAATGGTGTGGGATTAGGTTGTGTATTCCATAAACCAGGTTAGCATCCATCATTTAACACAGAGGTTGTGAGTTGGATTTGGGCTTATCTTACAAAGCAACACTCATTGCACTGCACTGCCTGTAGCTTTGCAGAGCAGAAATGTCATTTATTTTCCTTCTCAAACACCTTTGTTATAGATGATGGTGCCCTGGGTGGTTTTAAAGATGAAAAACTGCAGCAGCACTGCAAAGCTCTGTGTGGAGGAGCAGCAGTGCTGACACCTGGTGAGAGGGAGTGGCAGGAGGAAGCTTCCTTTCCTTTCTGCTTCTGTTTCTCATGGAAAAGAGTAAAGCCACTTGCTGACTTTATGAAAACAGGAGGAGGCGGGAAACAAGAGCAGTGTTAGGGAAAAGGAATCCAAAGCCTTCCCTCCAAATGGGTATTTGAGTATTTTCTGCTGGACACGTGGGTGATATTTCCAACCAGACATCAGTAGGCACTGCATGGCAGGCATTGGTGTCCCAGAAACCAACCACCATTTCTGGAGCTGCATTTCAGCAGTGGCTTGTCCTCCAGGCATTATTTTCAGAATTTAAAAACGCTATTATAATAAATTGCTGTGAATAAATGAGAAATGTGTAATACTCAAGTGATCTATCTGGAGAGGAAGTCTGAGAAACATCTAAAGGTAAGTGAGACTTCCTTTCTAAAGCCAGAGTCAGCTGTATAAAGGATGGACAACTGAGCCTTGCCCAAACAATGCTAACCTTGAAATTTGTCTGTAGTAT
Organism: Dryoscopus gambensis; assembly: GCA_013389985.1. Taxonomy (NCBI): domain Eukaryota; kingdom Metazoa; phylum Chordata; class Aves; order Passeriformes; family Malaconotidae; genus Dryoscopus; species Dryoscopus gambensis. The sequence goes on along the minus strand of WEIT01003313.1, from coordinate 56,710 downwards.
GTGTGGTTTCTGTCACCCTATTACTCTGCTGAACCAACATCATAGACCTAAAATATTCAGAATGGCTTGTAAATTCAATTAATTCTGCATTGGAAACCATGAGCCCTATATCCCAGATTAAAATCCTCCATTAATACCTCAGATAAGTGATAAAGGCATAAATATCAGGATTCAGACACTGAACACCGCTGGTTTTTGTAAAGATCCAGCTCCTAGATGGATATTTACTCATCATTTGGTTTGAAAGTAGCAGTTTGTGTGGTCAGTACTGTTTGTGAACAGCTGTTTGAGAACCTCTGGTAGCTGTTAAGGACCTTGTGGAGTGCTGGGTGCTGTGGAGCATTGGTATGCCAGGCTAACAGATCAAACTTTACTGTCTATTCCTTAGTAGTGTTTGTAGATCCTAATTAACCCTTTGGGGAGCCTGTGACATTCACAAGTTCAATTGGACCCGAAACCAAGGCAAACCCAACCCTGCAAGAGACTTTCTCTCCTCAATTACCGCTCGATCCGTCCCCAAAGGGTTAAACCGTGGAAAAAAAAAAACCAAAAAAAATCATTTTGTCATATTTTACTTTTTTTTTTTTTCTGTNTCTTTAGTTTTTATACTTTCCTTCATATCATTTGTTCTGTCAGGTGTTCCCTGGCCATCGCCTTGCCCATCTCCTTCCTCTCGCCCACCTTCTCGCTACCAGTCAGGTCCCAACTCTCTTCCACCTCGGGCAGCCACCCCTACACGGCCGCCCTCCAGGCCCCCCTCGCGGCCCTCCAGGCCCCCGTCTCACCCCTCTGCTCATGGTTCTCCAGCTCCTGTCTCTACTATGCCTAAACGCATGTCTTCAGAAGGTACAATATACCACGATTTGTTCATGTTTTTGTTTTTTGTCTTTGTTTAACTCCTCCGTGAGTTTTTAATTATTGACAAGAGTTGTTTTTTTGTTTTGTTTCGTTTTGTTTTTTTTTTTTCCTCTTCATTACTTAACCTGTAATTTGTGTTTAACTTTAGTTTATCGGACTATTTCTATTAACCTTTTTTTTGTTTTGTTTTGGTTTGTTTCGTTGGTTTGGTTGGTGTTTGGTTTTTTTGTTTGTTTGTTTGATTTGAAGAGCTTTACAAAAACGAAAGAAAGCTGTGAAATTTCCCGAGTTTGGTATGAAATTAAACTCAGCTTTATAAACGCTGCTCAGTGTCTTAACTTAACCAACAGCAACATGCCCTACCCGATAACTTTAGAGAGCATTTTTAGGACTATAAATTCATATAAAATACCAATTTTAACACAGTTGTTCCACAAAAAGCGTAACTAAATGGTGTTTGGTTCTTTTGTAAAGGTAAAAAGGTTTGTAAAACCAACAATAATAATGATAATAAAAATGCTGTGTTCAGAGAAGTGAACTGTGGAATGGGGTAGGATGAGCTGCTTCAAAGGTGAATTTGTAGGGAATTTTTACTCAGAACAATAAACCAGCTCCCTAACAGTCAATAATATGCAGAGCAAGGCTGACCTGTGAGTCTTTGGTAGCTGTATGCAGAATTATCCCAAACAAATTTGTCCTGGGAGGGTACAATACGGAACATGAGTTATGATGTTTATTTCAAGTGCACTTAAACCCTGCACAACACGGTGCAGCAAGCGTAGAAAATGCAAAGTGGTTTTACTGAGCTCCCTGGAAGTTTGCAGTGGGTGCTGTAGCTGGCTCCACTGGAGCCGTGGGAGAGGAATGATCCCTCAGACTGAGCAGGAGCGCTGGGAAACGCTCCTAACCCAAAAAGTGGGTGGTAGCCACACCTGCCTGGCCTACTGTCCATTTGTTGTGGTTTCTTTCTGGAGTAAGAAACTGAGAATCCACCTGCAAATTGAGTTATTTTTTAGCACTTGTGGTTGGTTTGTCAGGCATGCAGTGAACTGCTGCTTACTGCAATGTTCAATTCCTACTGCTGCAAGAGTATTCCTGGGAAATGTGTGTTCTTTAACATACCTGTGTAAAATTTGCATTGAAGTGGACTTGAGATTCATTCTTAAAGTAGAGGCTGACATTTAAAGATTTCTGTAACCAGAAGAGGTACTTGGTATTTTAGAAGTTTATCTGAAACCCAAAAGCCATTATCTGAACTCTCCCCTGTTCTTGAGCTACGTTAAAAATGAACTGCAGTCGGCCAGATTCTGTTCATGCATGGTTCTTCCTTTTGAAGTATCAACATTTGAGTCTAATCTTGTAAAGAAAATGTTTATTAGGATGTAAGAACTGTATTGCTGCTTAGATTTGAGCATAGCTGGTGTGGCAGCTGTAGAGGCTGTGCAGAATTCCTGTGTGCACTTACGACTTTGGCTTCTGGTGTTAAACATGCATGACTTGAACCTTGGGATAACAATCCCTTGTTTAGTTGCAATTTTTGCTGACTTGTAAATGAATTGTGACCTGCTGCAGGCAATTCAGCCTCGCTGCAGAGAATGCTCTGCTGAAATTCCCCAAGAGCATTGGGCAGCCAGTGGTGACTATAAATGGTTGGGATCACTGACCACCTGACAAAAGCGTTGGGAATTTTTGATTTTTCTGGAAAAACGTTTGATAGCCTGGAACTGGGCTTATCCAGGGGGAGGTGCACCACTGACCTTTATGGCTTGGCTTGCACTTAGCAGTGGTGGATGCTTGGATTGAAACATTTTAAATCCAGGCCTTGCACACCTGTTTCAGTGCTGATAAAGCCCCTGAATATCCAGGAGCTGCCCTGGGGAGGTGATGAGTGTTGGCAGCCTGGCTGGACCAATGGCTTGGCCTTTTTAGGATTATCAATGCCAATTGCTTGATTTTATTGCTGCTTTACTGAGAATTTTAAGATTAAATGCAGTTCTAAGAGCAGATGTTTGGTTTTTCTGTGCTGGACATGAAGCACTTATTGTGTGGGGTTGTCTTTTTTTCCTCAGGGCCTCCACGGATGTCTCCAAAGGCTCAACGGCACCCTCGAGGTCACAGAGTCTCTACTGGTAGGGGTACAATTTCAAGTGGCTTAGAATTTGTATCTCATAATGCACCTGGGGAAGCATCTACTGCTGCAGTGGCACGAGGCAGCCCTTCAGGTGGGACGTGGTCATCAGTTGTCAGTGGGGGTAGGTAAAGCTTGGCTTATTGCAGATGGCTTGCAGGGGGATCCTTAGAGTGGGAATGCTCAGCAGAACCCTGCCTTTGCAGGCAATTCAGGCTCTGAATAATCAAATACTGGGCTAAGGTTGGAGTGGGAGAAGGATGTTCCCAGGGAGCTGAGTGAGAGAGAGCTGGTGAGTGCAATATTGTCCTAACTGCAGAGTCAGGTGCTGGGTGAAGAGAAGGGAAGGAAAAGTGTGGGAATTAGTTGTTGAAAGGATTCATTTTCAGGGGAGCTGTTGGAGGAGTTAGAGACTTGCCACTGCATCCCTGAGTTTGGTTAGTGGCAGCGTGGCTGGGCTGTGGTTTACAAATGAAGGAGGTGTTTGGGTAGAGGAAGGTTGGTGTTAAAAGATGAAATGGTACTCGAGTTAAGTTGGATGTATTTCTCCTTTAAAATTTGCATGGATTTTAAAGTGGTGATGTTGTTCTTGGCTACTGTAGGAGCAGCTATAGTGAGTGTCTTTTTTTTTAATCAGTTAATATATATTTTTTTAATATTTGACTTAAAGCTCAGTCTTGTGCCACAGGTCTAGTCTGGAGCTCTTGATGTGAGGCCGTGTTCTGGTGGGCTGTCAGGAGCTGGGTGTTTCCTCGAGGGCAAGAGAGCAACAGTTTGGTCCTTTTTAGATACTTTTTGGGTATTTTTTAGCAGTGCAGAATCCTAGAGGAGCGTTGTGGGAACACATTTCTCAGAAGGAAAGTATAAATTAGACCCACATAGACTTGTTGCCTTGTGGAAAAGACTTCAACTCTTCTGTTGTGGCATTATTTGTGATTCATCTTCCCTGTTTATACATTATTAACATGCAAGTAGGACTGTGAAACCACTTACCTGCCTTTCTGCTCGCTCACTGGAAGTTAATATGTGACAAAAAGCACAAGTGGGATGAGCAGGAAGCAGGAGATACAACTTTCCTTGCTGCTTTAACACAGAGGCAAGAACATACCTAAAAGCACTCTTTTTTCAATAGGCTGTGTTGTTTTTTTTCCAGCTGGCAGACCTCCAAAAGAGGACGCTGTAAAATGGATTTTTCAGCCCTCTTAAAAAATGTTTTACATCTGTTTGTGTGGAGACCTGACCACCTTTTGTGTTCTGCCTGAGACTGGGTTAATGTGAGCTGCTGTAGTTGTACTGCTGGGGACTCGGGGGAGCATTTTGCAGATGCTTGGTGGGATTAGAGGGCAGTGATATATTTTGGGGGACAATCTGCAGAGAAATCACCCCATTATCTGAAATGCTGCGTTGTAAAGGACTAGGAGATGTGCGTGAAAGGTAAACAGGTTTTCAGTTACTCTATAATCTCTCACAAAGTGTTTCAAAGCACGTTTTTAGCCGTTTTAAAACTAAAACAAACTGCTGAGCAGCGGGGGAGGCTCATCCTATAACTGCTTTTTCCTGTTTGTTTCTAGTTCCGAGATTATCCCCTAAAACACACAGGCCTAGGTCTCCAAGGCAGAGCAGCACTCCCATGGGACCAGCTCTGCCTTCTCCTCAGCCTGGTACTATTCCCACTGAATCTGTTGCCATGCCTGTTCCAGCTGCCTCTCCTACACCTGCCAGCCCTGCATCCAACAGAGCAGTCACCCCTTCCAACGAAGGTAAGTGGCCCTCACCACCTTGCAAATGCTCCCTTTCCCTAATCCCTGACCAGGAATGTGGCTGGGCAAGAGCAGAACTGCTCGCTGAGTGATGGGAGAACTTGTGATGCATTCAGTTTTCCTGTGAGTGCCCCATTTTTCGTAGTGCCAGCTTTAAACTAAGGTTGGAGAGAGGCTTTTTGAGAAGTCTTCATGCTGAATTTCTTGTGCCCTTAAGGAATATGGGTTTATAGGTGTGTGACTTAATTGAGGATTTCCTTTTTCAAACCGAGTTTTTGCCTCTTTTCTACGTTAAAGAAACGCAGGCCACTGGTTTCAAAGAACTATTTTGAACACAGCAAAAGGAATGGGGGAAAGAAAACCATTCAGGAGCACAGTCAGATGTCTAAGAGCTCTCAAATCTTTGTAGCATTCTGTATGAAGAGCTTGGACTGCTGAAAATAATTGGCTCTCAAGTTTATCGTTTGTTCAGCCTGGTTAGGGTTTTGTGAATGATGAGAGGGACGAGTTTAATTGTGATTTTTTCCTTTGGCTTTAAAAACAGTAGGGTGGGGAGGGAGGGAGGATGATCCTCCAGGCACAACTAGGCAGCAGAAAATGTGTAACTTAAATAAAAGTTTTTCAAGCTAAAAATGGTTAAAGCTCTCCCCTATTTCTCTCTTGCCTTCTCTCTTTGGTCAGGTGGAGCTGCGTGTAAGAGAATAACTTTGGCAATTTCTTTTCCAGCTAAAGATACAAGGCTTCAGGACCAGAGGCAAAATTCTGCAACTGGAAACAAGGAGAATATAAAGCCAAGTGAGACTTCTCCTAGTTTTTCTAAACCTGAAAACAAAGGTTTGTATCCAAAGCGTTCATGTACTCGAGTGATGTAGGAACTGTGCACACTAAACCTGCTGTCCTGGCTGCTTTAGTTGGCATTTTAAGGAAGGCTTGGAGGCACCCTGGTGTTCTACAGTGAAATTTGGTTGTGCAGTTGTGATGTGGCACTTTGAAATGTTGTTTGTGACTCATTCCATCAACACCAAGTGTAGAGATGCTCATGTGGATGGTGTGATTTCACTTGGGTTTTTTTCTTCTTTTTCCCCCCCTTTCTTTCTTTCCCCTGGTCCCAGAGCTGCTTTTTAGCTGCCTTTGGACTGAATATGTTTCTTAGAGCTGTGCTCACAATACTTCTGAGCATCGTGGTCAGCAGAGCTTTTCTAACTGTGCTTTTCCCTATTATGCCTTACATTGGTTTGTCTCTGCAGCATTGTTTGTTCATTCAGTTCTCAAAAAACACCAAAAACTGAGAGCCAGATTCATTCATTCTCTTGTTGGAGAGACCTTTAGGATGAGTCCAGCCACAAAGCTCACCTTGATCAGTGTTTCTCCTTCACTTGCTGTGTTTTGAAATGCTGGCACAGGCCGGGTTGGGGGTTTTGTTGCATGTCCTTTGTGTTCAGTGAGTTCTGCAGTCCCTGCACCTCGGGGCTTCTGCCTTGGTGTGGTGCATCAGAACTAAAGATAAATCAGTTATGTAATGCTCTGCTTTCACAGAGGCTTTCTGTGTGCTCATACACGTAGTTGGTGGAATTGTACCAAATTAAAACCAAAAATAAGGCGCTGGATTTCATTTTTATATCTGCAAAACCATTATCTTTCTGCAAACTTAGCAATGTGCAGGGTTGTGTATAAAATCTGTATTAGAAATGCTTGGACAATGTTGATCTTATGTTTGGCAGGTGTCTCTCCAATTGTTTCAGAGCATAGAAAACAGATTGATGATTTAAAGAAATTTAAGAATGACTTTAGGGTAAGTTTCTCTCTGTTCATGGTGTCATCATTGTCACGTGCATCCAGGTTATTTTAATGAATTGAACACACTGCATATGTTAACAGCTCTTTATACTTTTGCCTGATTTATGAAAATATCTGTGAGAATTCATGTTAGATATTGTAAAATCAATGCTGACTCTTGCTAGTGCAACTGCCTAATGCACCTAAATGTAATATTGACTGCACACTGAAAACAGGACTTGAAACCTGTTTGATCATTAGACACAAATAATTATCTCACACTCCATATGGAGGAGCTGTTGCAAAATTAAATGAAGAGTTTTGCTGAGGAAAGTTGAAGATGAATTCATATTACTGACTTCCTGGTTATAAGGGTTTATTAAATCAAGTTAGCTTTTCAAGTGGTGCTGTTAAATCACTCAGGGGATGAGTCCAGAGGGTTGTCTGAAGCTTTCCTGTCACTCCCTAATCAACATATAGGTCAGCTGAGTGGCTGAATAACTTCTTACACAGTGCCAGCTTAAACACTGTCAGTGTTCATGGATTTCTTTTCTAGTAGAAATGGAAATGTGTGCTTTAAAAGGTCATTTGCAGATGATTGAGGCCTGTGGGACTGTGTTTTACTCTGTGTATGTGACAGCATTAGATTTCTCCTGAGTTTTGTATCAATGTACTGAATATATCCCTTGGGTTTTTTCAGTTACAGTCCAGTTCCTCTTCAGATGCAGTGGATCAGCTGCTAAACAAAACCCGAGAAGGTGAAAAATCAAGAGATGTAGTTAAAGAAAAAACAGAGTCCACCCCTAAAGAATCTATCATAGAAGCTGGCAGTAACACCAACTCCAATGGTGGCAGTAGCAAACCCAATAGTCCCAGTATTTCTCCTTCCATAAGTAACAGCTCTGAGCAAAAGCGAGGGCCTGAGGTGACTTCCCAAGGTGTACAGACATCCGGGCCTGGGAGTAAACAAGATAAAGAGGATAAAGAGGAGAAGAAGGATACTTCCGAGTGAGTAATTTTCTGCCTTTTGGAATAAGCACACCTTTATTAACATCAGGCCTTGTGTAGAAGTCATGACTGGGTGACACATTCCTGGCTTTGAGTGCTGTTGCACAGGAGGAACGACAGGTGAAGGGACTGCCCTGAAAGTCATCTCCTGACTCGGTGCAGAGCTCTGGTCCTGTTGATTTCTAGTTCATATCTAAAAGCTAATTTCAGTGTTTTCCTGGCTCACAGGAGCTGTGGTATCAACTGGAAAACTTTTATGGGTAATTGTAGTGAGAGCCCCTCAATGAGAGTGGCTTTTTGCATGCCATGAGGCATTTGACTTCTCAGAAATATGACTCACAGATGGAAATTAGGTGTTTCTTAAATTATTAATTGCAGATACACTTGTAATAGAATAATGCCTGACTAAATTTTTTGTTCTTTATGTTTAGGCAAGTTAGAAAATCAACACTTAATCCTAATGCTAAAGAGTTCAACCCTCGATCTTTTGCTCAAGTAAGTGATTTGATGCTGTTTCATGGTGCCTTTGAGTAGATCTTTCTAAGCCAACCTTTTCCTTGGATGATGCTCAAACTAACCCTGCCATATCCATTGCTCACCTCTGTTTGTAGCCGAAACCTTCTACTACACCAACCTCCCCTCGTCCTCAAGCTCAGCCCAGCCCCTCCATGGTGGGGCATCAGCAGCCAACCCCCGTGTACACTCAGCCTGTTTGTTTTGCACCAAATATGATGTACCCGGTTCCAGTGAGTCCAGGCGTGCAGGTAAAGTGCTGCAAACTCCTCAACGCTTCACAGAGATCCTCAGCACGCTGAGGAGACTTAGGAATCATGGAATGGGTTGGGTTGGGAAGGACCTTAAAGATCAGCTTGATGCAACTTGGGAGCTCTGAGTTAAAACGGTGAAATAATACAGCTTGTATTGCTCTTGTAAATGTAAATCACATTGTTGTTCAGTTTTAGCTGTATAAATACTGACTTTTCCCAGTGTTCCCTCAGTCTGGATGTTCACATAGTCCCAAACACTTGTAAATGCCAGCAGCCCATATTTATGGCTGATGTGTGCAGGTTTCCCCCCTGGTCCTGCAAGCACAGTCTCACACTCTTTAAATGTTAAGCAGCTGTTTCTTTGTTTCCAGCTGTGTCCCACTGGTTCCTGGTTGTTGTAGGGATCACTGGGATTTCAAATCTAGCTCTGTTATCTTAGAATCATGGAATATCCTGGGTTGGAAGGGACCCACAAGGATCATCAGCCCAACCCCTGGTGCTGCACATCCCGCCCTGTGCGTGAGAGCGTTGTCCAAACGCTCCTGCAGCTCTCCCGGCCTTGGTGCTGTGCCCATTCCCTGGGCAGCCTGTCCAGTGCCCCCTCTGGGGGAAGAACGTTTCCCTGATACCCAGCCTAACCCTCCCCTGTCTCAGCTTTACACCAAAAAGCTGTTGTGAGGCTGTCAGGTTGAGCCCAGTGCCTGCAGTAGCAGCAATAGCGTTCCTGGGCTGGTGGTTGCCAACCATCTGGTCTTAGTTGTGTGTGTCCGTGCAGACTTAATGACACTGATCCAAGAAAACCTCATAGGTTAGGCAGAGTTCACTAAACCACGTAACAGAACAGAGGGAAACGCATCAAAGCTGAGTGGGGCCCCTACCCCAGCACACACCGAGTTGTTAAAGGAATATCATACCTTCAACTTGTTCTGTTTCAGCCTTTGTATCCTATTCCCATGACGCCCATGCCAGTGAACCAAGCCAAGACATATAGAGCAGGTAAAGGTGAGAATAATACTGCCTGTTTGGTTCTCAGTCTGCATGCAGCATGGCTAAATGACAAATGTTTGTGTGTTTTCTAATCCATGGTAATTTGGTTTTCGATCCGTATTTTAAATGCTATTTTTAATAAAGGGAAGTAAGTGGAAATACTAATGGATTTTTAGATAAACTAATTCAGCCAAAACATGCCAGGTCTGAGGAATGGGGGGTTGCTTGGTTTGGAATCTGATTTGACAAACAGGAAAACGTCTCTGTTACTTGGAGCATTAGGGTAAGCTGATCATCTCCTATATTTCCTAAAAATTACAGGTTTTTTTAAAGGGAACTTCTCTGCTGGTTTTCTGTACTGGTTTGCAGCAGTGGCCTAATTGGTGCTTTAATAGAGGGGTTTCCTGTCAACAAGCAGAGTCACTATTTCTTCAGGAAAACTTGGCTCTGCTGCTCTTCTGGAAAGAGCTGGTTCCAGTTTGTTCTTGTTCATTCCTGCTGCCCCAGTGACTGAACAGCTGGACCAACAGTGACAGTGCCAGATGTTTAAGTGGCACCTGTGGCCGTGGAGTCACAATGGGTGGTGAGATGCTCCCTGTGCTGGGCAGGGCAGTGAGGGAGCAGAAAGTGCTGCTCTTGTTCTTGTGCTCCTGTTCCAGGGAATGCTGTAACTGTGCCCAGTGAATGCTTCTGCAGTGGCAGCCAGTGCTGCAGGACAGGACCAGCACTGCAGCTCCAGTCACTGCAGGAGGAAATTGTTTCCTGCTGTTTAGAAACAAACAAATGGCCTTTATCAACCTAGGGGAGACAAAACCCTGCAATGTATTTCTGTGTTAAAACACAGTAACTTCACTGCGGCCTCACCCCTGAAATCTTCTGCTTGGTAACACTGAAATACATTGCTGAGTACTCACTTAAAGGGTGAGGCAGTTCCAACTCTGAATTCCTTTTTAAGTTCCAATATTTTCTGCATATCCATCTGTGTGCAGCACAGCCCTGAGGGAGCTGCCTGGGTTACAGCTCTGTGCCTTTACACTGTTCAAGTTGCCTCCTGTATTTACTTCTTTCTGTTGTTGATTTGCAGTGTAAACACAATCATTGAGTGAATTTACTGATGTTTTCAGCATTTCCCTCTCCTCTCCCTAAGGGATTTGGGACACTGCCTCTGCAATGGAGCTTGCAAGTGCTTGAGGTAGCTCAGTTAATAGTTGCAGCCTGGCTGCAGGAAGCTGGAGCCCTCCTGGAGCCCTCCTGGAGCTCCCATGCCCATGCTTTGTAGGCTGAATTAGTTTGTTCCAAGTCAGTTGGGTGGTCAGCTTCCCAGGAGAGTTCAGGTGATCCCACACTGCTCTGCTCTTTTCATCTTTCTTCCCTCTTAATTATTCCTACTCCTTTTCTGATAGGTTTTGTCTCCCTCAGTGTTGTCTGTGACCTAAAAGTTGCTTTCTGCTGCCCTGAGGGGTAGCAGAGAGCTCAAAAGATGTGAATACCTCGAGTTGTGGCTGCGTGGAGACCTTTATTGTGCTCTCCTCAGCCATAAGCATGAGTCATTTTAACATAAAGATTTCCAGCTGATGGAACAGTGGCCAAGCCAAGTAGTTCCCATAGAGGGTGAATTAAGCCTTTTGAAGGGGGCAGGATTAATTGGTTAATGTAGGAATCCTGATATAACCTTTCTCTTCCATTTCTGATTCTCGTCAGTCTTCCTCTCCCTCCACCTTTATTCCTTCACAAGAAAGGCAGGGCTGGGTTTGTGGCTGTGTATGTCGTGTGTTTCTTGGAGAAACTCTTCTTCACGTTGTTCCTTTCTGACAGAGCTCTGACCCGTGGTTAAAGGTGTGGGGTGAGCACATTCCACGTGGTCCCAGTAACATTATTATAATGTAGAACCTTTCAGGAAGCTCACAGTTCTTTGCCCTCGTGTTTCTAACGTGAGGCAATCTTTGTTTTCCAGTACCAAATATGCCCCAGCAGCGGCAAGACCAACACCACCAGAGCACCATGATGCATCCTGCCTCAGCAGCAGGCCCTCCAATTGTAGCTACTCCACCTGCTTATTCTACACAATATGTTGCATATAGCCCCCAACAGTTTCCTAATCAGCCTCTTGTGCAGCATGTGCCACACTACCAATCTCAGGTAAGAGTCCTTTCAATGCTCCTGATCAATCCAAGCACAAATAATGAAGTGGCTCAGACCTAAATAACCCCCTTGTGTCCAGTCCTAAGTCACCCTGAAGAGTTTCTGTGTTCTGGAGCACGCGTGGTGATCTTGGAATGTGCTTCAAAGCCTGTAACAAATTTTAAGGTCCTAATGAATTTTAAGGTCCTAACGAATTTCGAGGTCAATTTGGAAGTTGGCATTATTATTGAGAAGGTTTTTTAGCTCTTTGAAGAATTTCTTTAGGTCATGGCCAGCACATCTCCTGGTTAAGTGTTCTAAAAATAACTTACTTGGTGGACTGCTCTTACTTCAAAGGCTGTTAAATCTACACGCGTAATTGGAAAAATATATAAGCTTAGTGCATTATTAGAGTGGCGAAAATTGGATGTGCCAGTGTTTTCTGTCAGTCTTTAGCCCTTAAATTTTGGAAACAACTGGGACAACGACAGCCATGTGAAGTCCTCAGCTCGCTGCACATTTGAGCAAGGCCGAGCTGCCGCTGGTTCAGTCGCGACTGTTTGAGTGACACAAGTTTCTCTGGAGTGATTCCCCAATTAACTGTGTGTTTTCTCCTTTGTTCTGCCTGCAGCATCCTCATGTTTATAGCCCTGTAATACAGGGCAACGCTAGGATGATGGCCCCACCAGCACACGCACAGCCGGGTTTAGTATCTTCCTCTGCAACACAGTACGGTGCGCATGAACAGACACATGCTATGTATGGTAGGAAACGTTTTGTGTTATATGTAACTTTTTAAGTCCTTACTTTGTGCAGGGGATGTATTTAATCTCAGCCTTCAAACGTGGGTACCGTTCAGTAGATGTGGTTTATATTTCATAACATGATGATGATGATGATGATGAGCAGAGCATTGAAAACTGAGCCAGCTGGTTCAAATGAAAACTCAAGTGTGCTGATTTCGGTAGGATGCCAGTGACCAAGATGAGATTCCAACCTGGGAGCTGCTAAAGAATATCTGCTGAAAGAAGTTTGTTCAAGTTCTCTTGATGCTCTTGATACATCATCACTTGTTTGTTCCTTGATAATAATTAGTACTTGTTTCATTGCAAGGTTGTGACCTCAGTTTCAAACTTGACTTTAGTTCTGGCAACTAGTGAAATGCTGTCTTTATGATACTACTGGCATTATTAACAGTATGAACACTGCTGTTTAAACAAAATAAACCGTGTGTTGCTTACCTCTCCTTTTTGGTAAGTCAAGAATAAGTATATGGAACAGCTCATGTATTGCTCTGACTTGGACAATTAGTCTCTAGCATTATCAGATGGGCATTTTTCACTTACAGTGAAGTGCTGAAAAAGTGGGTTGCCTTGTGACAAAAGTAAAATGTGCAAGAACTTCTAAAGCATTATAAATGTATGATAAATCAAGGCCCAATTTGGAGGAAAAAAGCTCACTGCAAAACATGCTATTGAAAGAGGTAGAGTCAAGGTTGTTGAAGGCTTGGAAATTGTCATAAAATGTCAAAACAGCAGATGGTCTCTTGAAAGTATGGCATTTCAATACTTGTTATAGCATCTGAGGAAAAGTTTTATTGGGTCACGTATATTATTGACTTAGATTCTAATAAAAGATTTTCTGTACCTTTAGACATCTTTGTATGTTTTCGGGTGCTTAGTTTTACACTGCTACTTAATGGAAGTCCATGATGTGTCATGAAAACTTACAGAGAATCTGGAGTTTAGTGGGAAATTAATTCTGATTTTAAGAGGTGTCTTACCCATCTGAAAACATCCTGTCAGATCTCTGCAGTGGTGTGGTAGCAGAGCTAAGAAACAAAAATAACCTTTTTTGACGCTCGGAGGAAGAACATTTGAGCTCATTTGTGCTGAAGCTGAAATGGAAGTTACTTGTAGAGATTAATCTTTCTCTCACAGGTCTTTGCTAATTGTATTACTTTGATCTTTTCAACTCTTGTGCTTGAGGTGTCCATGTAAACAGATCTTCTGTTTGCTTTTTCGTTAGGTTAAGTAGAATTCCGATAAAGCGAATGATCAAAGGCTTTCAGACCTTTATTGGTGAAAACCCCCCTCTCAAATTCTAATTAAAATAAAACCAAACATGAGATAATCTGAGATTTCATTCAGAATGGTTGCATGTGACTTCCTAGCAATTTCCCATTGTGCACCATCCTTATCTTCTGTAATCAGTGGGTTCTGCAGCGTTGAAGTACGAGCCCGTTGCCTTGCTTGGCTTTGATCAGATGTCTGTATAGTTTTTTTCACTGATATTCTAACTTACAACTGTTAGATCTCATTCTGTGTTGGTTTTGCAGCTTGTCTGTTGTAGATATGTGACTACCTGCCAGTGCAAACAACTAAGTTGGGTCAAACTTGAGAATTTTTTGGTATTTCCTGCCATGTAATTAAATATTACTTTCCCAAGAGCACCTAATTTAACAGAAATGGCCTGTCCTCCTGTGTTCCTTCAAGTAGCTACTTGGTGACTCTTCCAAATATTCTCCCACCTTCCGGTAAATGATGGAGTGCTTGAAATTTTTGTTACTGAGACCATTCAGCCCTAGAGGATCACAACCTCCATGTGATAGACCTTTTTTAAGGGTGTGTTCTTGCCCCTGTGCAGACGTGTTTAGTGAACATGAACTGTCTCAAACGTACCCTTCACCTTCCAAGGTGACAGTGACTCATGGAATGACTCCTGATGTTCCGCAGCACCCTCTCAATTCACATTTTTGCAAGTCTTCCATGTGCTGAGTGCTTGAAGACCTGGCCCAGATGGACTGTGCTTCCTCAAAGTGTGTCCAGCTGTAACGTGTCCACTTCAGCTTCCATTTATCCGTATGTGGGAAAAGGCAGGAATGCCAGAGCTGACCAATCTGAGCTGCTTGTGGAGCCCATTGCTAAAGAACATCACGTTGGAATTGTTCACATCTGACTGAGTGACTATAAGGAAATACCCATAACTTATGTTCTGTCTTTTGGGAATCTTTAGGTTCACCCACGTTTGAACTAAATATACCTGTGCCCTTTGATTCTGGTCCTCTCTTAAAAATAATTTGAAAGTACAGAATAACAACTTCCTGAGAAACAACCACCGCTGCTGCTTTTGGTTTTGCTCAAACAATTTCCCTTTTGGCTCTTTAAAATTGATATCTGATTTTTAAAAAAAATATATTATTACTTCTTTTTAGCACTGATATCAGGATTCAGTGGGCCACACTGGCCTTTTGCCCTTCAAGGTACTGGTGCTCACTTTAAGTTATTCCTGCAAAATTCACTCAGTTTTTCTCCTGCATATGTGGTAGAGAGAAGATGTCTGCAAGAACTACTGTGCTGAGACCTGGGGGTTGGGGGGAAACTGCTTATCAAGTATTCCTAAGGTGTGAAATGTTTCCTGGTAAGATCTGAAACTCCACATCTGAAACTTCCCTAATGGTTTGGGACAAGTTGAAAGTCTGTGGCAAATAGTAACAGCCTGGCAGCCAAGAGAAATTCCTGTCGATTTAAGGGAACCACCCTCACTGCCAAAAGTTTGGGGTTGTTTTCCTTCCTGTCTTGTGAAGAGATAGCTGAATCCAAAACATATACAGTGACCTAATAAGCACTCTTCCATTTTAAAGAAAAGTACTTTTGTCTAATGCTGTTTAATGGGATATTCCTGCACTTCTGGGATTTCCTTGCCAGTTCACAGTGCCACAACCCCGCTGTTGACAAGAGAGAGAAGCAGAGCTGTGTGGTCCCAGTAACCCCAGCTAAACACGGGACAGAGGAGCGTTCAGATCACTGGGGTTTTCCCCTTTAGAATGGGGAAGGACAGTGTCCAAACAACTTTCTTCCCAGCCAGACGATAACAACGTCTGTGACCCTTCAGCTGCGGAGCCGTCCCTGTCCCAGGAGAGTTTGAAATGGGACACCTTTACCTGCCACACAGCCGACCTGGAGGTGTCGTCCTTCCCCTGCTCAGCGGCACCTTGGGCTCAGAAGGTTCTGTGTCTGTCTGGCAGCTGCTGGCTCGGGGTGGCCTCCCAGTCCCTGGCCTTGGGCTGCTGGAGTTTGCTGGCCACGGTCCCAGTTTGGCTCCCGTGTCGCACAAAGCCCAGACCAGGCCTCTGCTGCCCGTAGAAAATTTGGTTCCCGAGTAGAGGGTGGATCTGTCCATTCCTGTGACAATGAACTTGTGTTAGTTTTCCATGTGGCTGAATTGTTTCCTGATAACTGGAGTCCTCTGAAAAAACTTAACTTTTGTGTTTAAGAACTTGTGTAAAACCAGACTTTGGTTTTACACAGACGCTTTTCCTGGTTTTTGTGCTCTCATTCCTGTCCCTGTTCTCCCTTCCCCTTTCCCCTCCTGCATATGTTTGACTGGTCTGGTGTTGTGTCTAACTTTATCTGGTTTCTGTCTCAGCAGTAGAGTAAATTCTATTCCCCTGATAGTACAATGGTGGATATAATAAAAACTTCAGAGGATTCTCCAGGGACTAAGAGTGAACCAGTCACCAAAGGTGTCTTGGAACTGTTCAGAATGGCAGTGCCATAGCTGAAAAAGCAAGGGGCCAGTTTCTGCTCTAGTGTAATTGCATTTTAACCTTCTTGTTGCAGTGGACAGTAATAGACCGTGAATTGACATAAAGTTTTTGTGTTAATTAAGAACTGCAGACCTCAGTGTCACAGTTAAGAAGGAAGGCTCACTTGAGACTTGTGTTTCATCTCCACTCATTTGTAAAACAAAATATCTAGCTCTAATAGCAGCTAAGTAAATAAAAATATCTGCATGGTTCTAGAGTCTTCAAAAAAATTTTTTTAAAAAATTAAAACTGACACTGACCTTTCCAGAAGATGGGAAGTATGCACATGGCAAGAGGCTAATTTACCTTTCTATTTCCCAAATTCAGCATGTCCCAAAATACCATACAGCAAGGAGACAGGCCCTTCTTTCTACTTTGCCAGTGAGTTGGGTTTTTTGTACTAATTTTGATTGTACAGAAAAGCACTTTCTAAAGAACCACATGTTAAAGGAATGGGATGTGTTGAGGGAACAAGTTTCCTTGCACCAAACCAGGATGTGGAAAACGCAGGAAGGTTCCTCTCAGTGGGCAGGGGATGGAGCTTTGGAACAGATTTATATGGTCACAGGAAGCTGAGTTGTCAATTCTTCAAAAATTTATTTTGAATATGGAATAATCTCTGACTTCACTATCCAGTCTTTTCATCTGCAGCCAGAAGTGGGCTCTAAGAAATCCTTCCCTGTGAGGGTGGGGAGGCCGTGGCACAGGGTGCCCAGAGAAGCTGTGGCTGCCCCACCCCTGGAAGTGTCCAAGGCGAAGTTGGACGGGGCTTGGAGCACCCTGGGCTGCTGGAAAGTGTCCCTGGCCATGGCAGCAGGTGGAACAAAATGATCTTGAAAGCCCCTTCCCACCCAAACCACTCCGTGATTCTGTAGCCTCTGCTTAAACCTGGGGGAGCTGCCTTGCTCCCTTCCATGAACCAGACAGGATTTTTAAACCTGATGAGTTACCAGCTTCCTAAAAGGAGAAGTGACCTGGGCCTCATCCCTTTAAAAAGCTGTGGCTCAAGTTCTGAGCCCCCGGGAGGAAATAACTCGAGTTGCAGCTGAGGTGGAGGAAGTTTTCTGTAGAGCTGCCACTGAAGGAGTGCTGGGAACAACTTGTGCTCATGATTGTATGGCAGGGATGAGATGAGGGCTCCTTGGCAGGTGAACTTTATCAGTTCCATTCCCTGGCTCAGGTGGGGCTGTGCTGGTGCCCAGCATCACTGGAGGCACTGGGAGAGGGGCTGGTGCTCTCTGGACACAACAGCCTGATCCAGATCGTCCACACTCACTGGGAAAGGCAGAGAACTGCAAAATTCTGCCTTGTCTGCTGCTATTCAGCAGCTGCTTTGAGGAAGCTGAGATATGAGAGGGGTGGTTGCAGGGTGAACTCTCACCCGGGACATGGGAAAGGAGGAATTGCAGTTTCAGGGTGTTTCTGTTCTTGCTCCTGTCCTGCCGTGGCACTCGTTGCTGTGTCTGTCTGCAAGTCCGTGCAGCCCATGCCAGGCACCCTCCTGGGTTTTTTTTTGCATTAGCTCATGCAAGAGGGATGTGAGAAAAACCACTTGTTCTCCAAAAATCTCCTCTGGAGCAGACTTTCTGTGTTTCTTGTACCAGATTGGTTCTGCCTGAGCGGGGGCTGTAGGATGCTGACCTGTGCTGTGTTCATGCCTCTTGGTTTGGTGCACTGAAATCTCTTTAATAACCTCGTTCCTTTCTTGGATTATCTTTGAAGTGAAGTCCACTCTACCTTGTGTAAAATGACTTCTTGAAATGTTTGTGTGATGAAAGAAACATTTGCTATTTCTTTGCTTCCTACCATTCAGGTCTTTTAAATGTAGTTATCCTCACCATCTTACTGGCTCTGGCAATAGTTTTGAAGTTTGTTCACTGGTCAGTTCTTGAAAATAGGCTCTTCAGTGCATCTTTGGACCGTGACCAGCGCTGACCACCATTGGCACCACTGAAATTCCAGGGAAAAGACAAAATTACAAAATGACACGATGTGGTTTCACATATTCCCTTGTAGCTGGGAGTTCTGCTTCATTTCTGCTGCTCTGACCTCTTTTGATTTCAGCTCCTTCTGTGGGTTCTGTGGCTGACTGCTTCTTGTTTGCTCTCAGAGAAGCGGGGTGCAGTTCTGTAGAGCTGAACTCAGTAATTCGATCCATGTGATGTTTTTTTCCCATTCCGTGACTGAGTCGCTTCCCTCCCTCATGTCCCTGCCAGGTCAGTGCAGTGAAATATCTCACGTTAGGAACCAATTTGATTAGAAAGATGCAGAAGTGAAGCAGGTCAGCCCGGGCAGAGGAATTTAAGGCATAAAAGGTGAGAAACCCAGTGTATTTGTGCTGGAATGAGCTGAGGTGACTTGCAGCCAGGTGTGTCCTTTCCTAGAGCTTTCTTGGCACGTTCTCAGATAATAGGTGGCCATTTGGAAAATCTCCAAAATACTGACAATTGGGGAAAAAAGTTGGATAATGGCTCTTTTTT
This sequence comes from Dryoscopus gambensis, assembly GCA_013389985.1. Classification (NCBI taxonomy): domain Eukaryota; kingdom Metazoa; phylum Chordata; class Aves; order Passeriformes; family Malaconotidae; genus Dryoscopus; species Dryoscopus gambensis. The sequence goes on along the minus strand of WEIT01003313.1, from coordinate 38,237 downwards.
TTTTTCCCCCACCTCCTGTCTCGTCTTATTTGCTGTTCATTTGTGTAGTGAGCTGTTTTGATGACCAGGCAGAAATTCCTTTAAAAAATCCCAGAGAAAGTGTTTTAGTTCTGGCTGAGCAGGTGAATTTTTCATTACTTTTATAAGATTCCTTTGACAGCCCTGCTGGTCTCAGAGATTTCACTGGCTTGGCAGGAATTACTTGCACTAACTAAACATGAAAAACCATTTACACAGCTGGAGGTGGAGTCTGAACTCTGGTTTTGAACTGGGAATGTATTTCAGACCTGCTGAGTCCTTCTTGGTTTGTGCAGGGACTGGCCAGGGTTTAGAGAAGTGCCCAGATAACATTCTTTGAAAGGCACTTTTAATATTGCTATTAAAACCTAATTTGCAGCAGCATCTGAAGCAGTTTTAATCTCTACAAGTTTGGTCATTAGGGTGACCTGTTAAAGACAAAAGGAAGGAGAGGAGAAACTAGAGAAATAAATATTCTTCAATATCAGAAAAATCCAGTGCTTCAAATCCAAAGCTGTGGATAAAATAGTAGGTGGTTTTGGAAGAGCTGCCGTTATGACAAAAACCTGATCCTCCCCCTGCTTTATATGTATTCTTTAGGGTGCTGTTCCTTGGTTTAACTGGTGTCTTAAGAGAGAAATTCCTTATTGTGAAGTTTTATTGGAGAAATATCTGCTTCAGAATAACTGAGTTTATTATTCTCTGGGCCATTAAGAACCGAAAGATGAATTGCACAAATGGTTTAAGGGAGTCCCACATTATTTTGGGAGCTCTTAACAAGTGATGAGGGAAGCCTTGACTGTCTTACAGCTTGGAATTAAATTTCATATACATTTTAAAGCCTCTTGAATGGAGTTGGAGTTAATTTGTAGTCAGGCTTGCCAGCTCTGTGGCTGAGGTGCTGGGAAGATTGCTGGTCTAACCTGCCCTTTGGCAAGCAAGTAATCCCTCCTTGCATTTATTTCTATCACTCTGACAAAGATAATAACCTCTGGCCTTCTTCAGAGTATGATAATAATGAGGTTGAGAAATTTTCCTCCTGTAGAAAGCCATAAACTTGGTACTGTAAAAATGATCAGTGTTGCCATTGACAATTTTGATGTTGTCAGAGGGGAAACGTCTGAAAGTCAAGTAGGATGCTGCTGCAAAATGCATTTTAGTAGTGATACAAAAACCCCCCAGAACACTTGGATTTAAAGCATAACAAAATGCTGTGGCTGAAGATCCTGCTGGTTTTGACAGTGAGCTCAGAAAATATTGAGGTGTTTTTGAAGCCACCCCCTCAATCAGAAAGTCTCAGAGGGCACAGCTGTGCTTGCACACATGGATAAGAACGTTAGGATCGACTCCAGGCTGCAGGAATTTAGTTCATCTGCATTAATAGCCTGAAACTGCTCATCACTGCGAGGCCGTTTGCTCAGTGAAGATTTAATAGTGCTTGCCAGGGATTAAGTTAAATGTGGCAGGCAGTTATTTTCTAAAGGAGGAACCTGTGTGGGGGAGAAAAACCTGAATCAGGCAAAAAGATCCTGGCTCTCTGTGTTCCGGAACGTGTTAGAACTTGGATTTGTAAGGTTTATAGCAAACCAGACTGGAGGAAAAACTGCAGTGGCCATCAAGTTCTCATATAATACCAACCCCATTAAAAAAAAACCCCCAGAACCTGGTAAATACTCATCAGTAATTAACTTCAGAGTGCACCAAAACAAATACGGAACAGTCACAGGAAATATTGAGGAGCAGGTTGATAGTTTTCTTTGGCTGTTTGCTTTTTTACCACTTTGTCAGCAAAACTCTCCTTGATCTTGCAGGCTGTGACATCAGAGGGACTAACACGTGTTGTCACACACACAAGTAGCTGCAAACACGGCCTGCTTGTTGCACAAGACCTAAAAGAAATAGGGGAAACATCCTCATTTTTAGGGTCCTGCTTTCCCGTTGCATGCTCTGTGTTCAAAGGAAGACTCGTTGTCATTATGGCTTTTCATGCTTGCCTAGATTCCCTCAAAAGTTCAAAAAAAATGGGATTTCGTGTGGCCCATTTGAAGCAGGACAGAGCAGGATTTGTTGTTGGAGACTGGCACGGCTGTAGCAACAGATGTGGCTTCACTGGGGCGAAAGTTTTCTGTTGTTCAGTTTCTTCCTTTTTGGGAATTTTGTACCTTATTTGCTACTGTTTTAAGGAATGAAGAATTCCGTGGCAGCGTTGGGAAACTCACGGGATGGTGGTGATCCAGAACAGATTGGCCTCGAGGCAGCGGCAAAATGGGTTGTTTTAGCACAAGAAAGTGGCTTCAGCAAAAATTTGATGCTCGAGCAGCCTCAGTTTTCTCAGCTGTGATGTGTTTATTTACTCTGGAGCGCACGGGCAGAGTTTGTGCTTCCCTCTGTCTGTTCTGTGAGCAATTTCCAGAAGAGTAGCATGGTGAGGTTAGCCAGGTATAAGGCCAAAGAACTTTTTTTGGATGGTGGAAATAAAAATGGCTCGTAACACCTTTGAAAAGAATCTCTCAGGAAATCCTAAATTGTATGAAAATTATAAATTTGATCTTTGAAACTGGTCTTTTTGACAAAACAAAAGATGAAATACTGCTTTTCTCTATGTAGTATCTGTTACATTGTCAAGTTAGGGAAGATGAACTGTCTAATTATGGTTGTTTATAGACTTTCCTGCCAAACCAAACTACACAAAAGCAAGGTAAGATCCTCAGCTATTTGCAAGATAAATATATATATTTTTTCTTTTTTTTAGAAGGGGGAGGGAATATATTTACTAACTGAGTTGTAGTGAAACCTTCAAGTGCAGATGGTGACTTGCTAGAGGTGCACGTCCTGTACCTGGTGTTAAATATTCCTCTTTTTCATCCTAGTTTCCACTGGCTCACTTGCTCAGCAGTATGCCCACCCTAATGCTACCCTGCATCCGCATCCTCCGCATCCTCAGCCTTCTGCCACCCCAACTGGCCAGCAGCAAAGCCAACATGCTGGAAGCCACCCTGCTCCAAGCCCCGTGCAGGTAAGCACAACCCAGGGACTGAGCAGCTGTAAATGGTGTTTAATTGTATTTAAGGGAATGCAGCTGACTGGTGCTTGATGTTGATGTATTGATTTCTTTGAGAGGAAAAAGAGTAGGATGGAGCAGAGTCCAACTGTTTATTTCTCCCTGTTCACAGGGGGTGGGGGATGTTTCAATTTGAGGATTATGGAAGGATCATAGTTATGTCAGTGCTTTCATATGAGCGAAGTGGAAATAGATAACTGCTGAGGAGTGTTTGATTGTATTTTGTCAAAGCAGCTGAAAACAAAGTGGTGCTTGGGATAGTGCTGCCTTCCCTAGCTTCCTCCTGGGCATGACTCTGGCTGCAGCTGTGAGGCACTCCCAGCTCCAGCTTCCCCATGGTTTTACCTGGGGGATAGTGCTGCATTCCCTAGCTCCCTCCTGGGCATAACTCTGGCTGCAGCTGTGAAGTATTCCCAGCTCCAGCTTCCCCATGGTTTTACCTGGGGGATAGTGCTGCATTCCCTAGCTCCCTCCTGGGCATAACTCTGGCTGTGGCTGTGAGGCACTCCCACCTCCAGGTTCTCCTGGGTTTTACCTGGAGGATAGTGCTGCATTCCCTAGCTCCCTCCTGGGCATAACTCTGGCTGCGGCTGTGAAGCACTCCCAGCTCCAGGTTCTCCTTGGTCTTACCTGGGGGATAGTCCTGCATTCCCTAGCTCCCTCCTGGGCATAACTCTGGCTGCGGCTGTGAAGCACTCCCAGCTCCAGGTTCTCCTTGGTCTTACCTGGGGGATAGTCCTGCATTCCCTAGCTCCCTCCTGGGCATAACTCTGGCTGCGGCTGTGAAGCACTCCCAGCTCCAGGTTCTCCTTGGTCTTACCTGGGGGATAGTCCTGCATTCCCTAGCTCCCTCCTGGGCATAACTCTGGCTGCGGCTGTGAGACACTCCCAGCTCCAGGTTCCCCATGGTTTTACCTGGCAGCCTGGGTTCTGTTTGCCAGCAGAAGCTGAGCCTGGTGGGGTTGTGCAGAGTTTCCCTGTGAGCTCAGGCGTGCCCATCCTTAGATTCACCACTTAGGGATTCGGAATGGAGAGCAGTTTCCCACTGCTTTCTCCTTAACAGGACCCACGTGTGTGATCCCTCAGCCCTAACCTCAATGATCTCTGTGTTTTCTTGCAGCACCACCAGCACCAGGCTGCCCAGGCCCTGCACCTGGCCAACCCCCAGCAGCAGTCGGCGATTTACCACGCAGGTCTAGCTCCAACCCCTCCTTCCATGACGCCAGGCTCCAACACGCAGTCTCCACAAAACAATTTTCCTACAGCACAACAAACAGTCTTCACCATTCATCCCTCCCATGTTCAACCTGCATATACCAATCCGCCACACATGGCCCATGTCCCCCAGGTAAACACAGTTTAACAACCTTCAAGACTAAATGTCTTAATGCCACAAAGTTAGGACAGTCGGGCCTGCTGAAGTGATTGCCAATCTGTCACCTCTCAGCACAGACTTACCTGTTGTTATTTAGGTTTCTGTCTGTACATTGCCTTTATTTAGAATTTGACAAGGTGCATTTGGACCTCAGCTTCCAACACCTAGTGCATCTGCAACTGTAGTTTAATGAAGACATCTTAAGCTGGCACTGCTACTGAAATAAATTGAGCTCTCTTCCCAGTTCCTGGCTCCCATCCTTGTCCCTGCCCCACCACTCTGCTCACAGAACTGCTTGGCCGTGGAGCAGACCAGGCTGGGGACATGATTCAGCTGAAATGTGACTCCCCCTACCCCCTTTTTAGGCTATTTCTTGGTGAAATCGGTTCCCTGCTCAGTCAGGTGCCTGATCCCAGGAAGAGCTGGCATACAGAAAGGTTGGAGGTGGGAGCTGAGTGCAGAAAGGCTGAATTGCTGCTTTTGGTGGCAATTTCAGGCTCTGCATCATAGACACATTTACACAAATACATCCAGAAAAGGATACATGACAGGATTTCCTGGGAGTAGCGAGGCAGTGCAGGGAGAGAGGAGAGAGTTAAGGTGACTGCAGGACAATCCTTGCAGAAAGAAGCCTCTGTGTGTGTGTGCTGTGTGTGTGTTTATGTGTGTGGTTCTAAATGAACTGCTTATGCTGAAGATCCCCAAAGATTGCTGGGCAACCTAGAACAGCAGTCTTTGCTTCAGAATCAGAAACCCACTTCTCTGAACTGCTCTCTTGTGGCCAGCTCCCTGAGAAAAAGGATTTGGGGAAGGGAAGCACATGATAGATTAATCAAGAGCTCCGTGGAAAGCAGTGTGACAGAGATTTTCTGATGTTTACTAAATCTCCTGGATTTAGTGTCCTTTCTCAAGGAATGGGCAGTTCAATCAGTAATTTGCCTGCACAATTTCTCCTTCAGACCAAGAACTCTGTGCCTGGCTTCTGCCTTCTCATACAGGTTAACAATACTTTGGGATAAGGTGACTAACTGTGATTAGGGATGTTAATCTGACAGGTGTCCAGTCCCCTGCAGAATTCTGATGAAATCTTTGCTCTGGTCCCTGGGACAGTCAGTTAAGCCAATAAATCAATAGTTCTTTAGGAATCGTTTTACTGAAGTTGAGTTTTTAGCTTTTTGATTCTCTTAGGCTTTTGGTTTCTCTGCTTTTTTGGGGGGAGGATAAGGAGAGGATGGCCAAAGCTGACGATTGCTGTGGCGTCTTGGCACGTCCTCCCCTTCTCTGGTTTCTGCCAGAAACAAGACTCCTGCTCTGCTCTGGTGTGAAGGCCCTGCTGTGAATGCCTGGGTTGTGTTTAGAGCTTCTCAGAGGGGTCTTGGCTTAGTGGCACGTCCAGTGCTGTGATTTGAAGCATGAAACATTTGCTTGAAGGCCATGAAAGGGTAAAGCTGTGCCTGAATTGTGCCCTGGCCTGGCCAGGGATGCAGGATGTGACCATTGCCTTCCTTTCTGTGTGCCAAGCACTTACCCAAACCAAATTAAACAAATCAGATGCAACTTTGAGTCAGAAGTGACTGCTCAGGCAGGGTTTTTAGCAATCACAGACAAAGCCTGCCTTGCCCTTGATTTTTAACTTGTGCAGTCTCTTCTGCAGTTTTTTTAGAATGAAAGCTGCAATTTGTGATATTTACACCAAACTAATTGACTTTCCCAATGAAGTAGTTCCCTCAAAAATCTCTAGTGAAGGAATAACTACAGTTCTGTCAGAAATTTTAAATGCACGTAATTATTCCATCGTGGGGAAACTAATAACTGGATTTAATAGTTTTTTAGCAGCCTCATTCCCAGCTTCTAAACACAATTCTGAAATACCACGTGGTAAGAATTTCAGTTAGGCCAACACAGGGGATCAATCCAATTTCCCTTCAGGTTATCAGACGAATCTTGAGCTGGTAGATATCTCACTTGAGAACCAGTACTTTAAAATTCATTACAGAGTGCTGTCAGCTGCCAATTTGCAAAGTGTTTGAGCCACAGCAGAAAAATTTTATCCACTGTGTGTATTGACTCCAGCTGCTCTATGAATAGCTGCTTTATAATGATGGCTTCTACAATAGCATGTTTGTCAAAGTCAACGTGGAGCCAGTCCTGGGAGGTATTTCTGTTCCACAGCCTGATCTCCTAAACCTTTTTTTAGAGCAAGAGTGAGATTTGAATTGCAGTTCCTGCCTTTAAAGGCTTCTGGGGTGCTACTAACACGTGCAAGTCTGATCAAAGAGTTTGGGGAATGTCTGTGATGAGTCAAGTAACCCTTTTTGTCTTTAAGAAATAAAATTCTAGCCACTACCTGCTATCTGTCTTTACTGGCATGGGAGACCTGTGAGGCTGCAGTTCTGGGATATGGTAGAAGGACAAAGCAAACCTTAGGTACAAATGATGGGGTTTGGGGGCTTTTTTTCCCCAAGAGAAATCCACTGAGAGCTCTGAGTTCCTTTGTGCTTTAAAGAAATTCATGTTTGCTAGGTTTTTAAATAAAAAAATGGATGACCTCTAGAGACCTGAACTGCTCTGAGCTAAAGAACCCACCAAGTTCCCGAACTTGTTTGCCAGAGGTGATCAGCCAGGGGAAGGATTAATCTCCTTTTCCACTGAGACTTAGCCCTGATTGCTCAGATTACACAAGAACTGCGATGAGCTGAACTGGAAGCAGAACAAAGCTGCCCTGAGAGTGTAAAGGGATGAAATCACTCATGTCAGAAGGACTTGGCTGAGCACTGTGTGGGCACAGGTCACTGCAGAGGACAGGGAGGTTCCCAGGGCGGGGAGCCAGGAGAGAACGTGGGGTTGTGCAAGGAGAGAGCTGGGGAAGGGATGCCAGATTCGCAGTGCCTGTGAAGTTCCTATCTGTACCCTCTAGGAAGTGCTTTGATGTAGGTGACTAACAGAAATGTTCTGAAGATTTGTTGCTGAATTGTTATTTTTTTTTAAAACCCCTTTGTTTAACGCTGGCAAAACGGCTAAAATTGAGAACGCGACGCAGAGCCAGCAGTAAGGACTCGAGCCCTTTTTTTAACTATTATTTTTCCTTTTTGTTGTTATTATTTTTTTAATTTTTTTTTTTTTTTTTTTTTGTTTTTTTTTTTTTTTTTTTTTGTTTCAACCCCCGCCTTAACCCCCAACCTTGTTTTTTTTTTTTTTAAAAAAAAAAAAAAAAGGGGTGTGGGGAAAAAGGGGAGGTTTTAAAAAAAAAAAAAAAAAAAAGAAAATGGGAGAGTAACCCTCCGGATTTGCAGCCGGAGCAAACTTTTGCCAGTCATGTGGCCAGGAGTTGCTGCCTCCTTGTGACCATGATACTAAAGAGCTCTTTGTTTCAGGCTCATGTACAGTCAGGAATGGTTCCTTCTCACCCAACTGCCCATGCTCCAATGATGCTAATGACGACACAGCCTCCCGGTGGTCCCCAAGCCGCCCTCGCTCAAAGTGCACTACAGCCCATTCCAGTCTCGACAACAACACATTTCCCCTATATGACCCACCCTTCAGGTGAGGAGTGTGTGCCCGGGAGACCTGCACCCTAACTGAGCCAGGTCGGAGTAGTAACAACTGGGAGAAACCAGATTTGGGGAAAAAAAAAGAAAAAGAAAAAAAAAAAACCTACGAAAAAACCCAACCAACCTTAAGATGTCCTTGTGTTTCGCAGCTGCGCTTTGGCAGCTTAGAGGAGCGTAGGTTTGGCTGGTGAGATGTGCCTAATTCAGGGAATAGTCTGCTTTTTCTCTAGCTGGAGTAGAGAAAAGGATAAGTGTGAGACAGTGGCACTGTGGGGCTGAGTTTTCCAGGTGTTGCCGTGGATTTGCCGTGGGGGATGGACTGTGTGTAGTTTATAATGATTGGAGGTTTTGTTAAATCTTGAGGACAGGAGTGAAATGTTGTGTGGGGGTAGGGCTGCTGATAAAGTAAAGTGACAACTGAAATCTAAACTTTAATTCAGAGTAACATTCTGCAGCTTTACTTTGGGGGAAAAGTAGGAGTTGTGTGACTTCTTTCTGCTTTAAATTTAACCTTATTCAGGCTTCTTTGATTATTCGAGTTCAAACAGCCTCTGAACTTCTGTAGTGATGTAGTTTTACCTGATGTTTCTTGGGGAATGTGTGAGCAGAACAAAGCTGCTTTCTGAGGGCTTAGGTACGGAAAAAAAAAACCATCCCAAGGACATCTTGATGTGCAGGGCTTTGTTTTGTTCTCTAAAAAAATAAAATTAAAAAAAAAAGAGGAAAGAAAAAGAAAAATAAAAGAAAGTTGAGCTCAGTAGTTGTCCTGTGACCACTTTACTAGCAAACTGTTGTGTGGCTTGCCAATTTATTATTTACATTTGAACTTTTTTTTTACAGTACAAGCCCACCACCAACAGCAGTTGTAAGGCTCATCTGGAATAACTGAAAGGCTGGATACCTTTTGTAGGCCAAATACCCTCCTTCTACTGCTTCTGCCAACTGGAAGCACAGAAAACTAGAATTTCATTTTATTTTGTTTAAAAAAAAAAAATTTTTTTTTTTTTTGATTTCTTGTAACATCCACTAGGAATGCTAACAGTTCATCTTGCAGTGGGAGAGATTCGGACTGAGTAGAGGCATTTAGGAACTTGTGGGCTATTCCATAATTCCATGCACTGTATCTGAGTCCTGCAAGTGCCCCAACTCTGCTTGCTGAAAACTGGAAGTTATTTATTTTTTAATGACCCTTCAAAGTTATGAACTCGTCAGCTAGCAAAAGAAGTAACAAGAGTGATTCTTGCTGCTATTATCACTAAAAATCAAGACTTGGAGATCCCTTTTACTTCTAACTAAACTTGAAACAGGTTCAGTAAAAAGAAAAAAAAAAATTCTAATCGTCAAACGGATGAGTTATTATTTATAAATCACGTTTGATGAGATAATCACTATCGTGAGACAGTGATGTAACTTTTAAGTTAAGAAAACTTTTACTTTGTAGATAATATAAAATAAAAACTTAAAAAAAAATTAAAAAATAAAAAAAGTTTTAAAAACTGACCCTCCTCGGTGTTTGTGTGGTGATTTATGAGTCTCTCCCTGTACCGGCTTCTCCTCCAGCTCCGACCCCACCTGGAGCCAGGGTTTGCCCTGAGTCTGCTGTGTGCTGCTGCTGCTGCAGGGGCATTGCAGGGATCAGGGAAAGGTTTGGCAATCACAAAGTCAGTGCCGTTTTCTGGCAAGGTTTTGTGTCCAGGCCATTCCGTGTTCCTGATCCCTGAGCCTTGGGCTGCTCCGCAGGGTGTCAGGAAAGGCCCCAGCTGGGCCTTTAAGGTGCTAAAAGCATAAAAGTCAGTGGTGCTGCTGGAGAAGGAAAGGAAGGGTAAGAATTCCCTGGTAAAATGCCTTAAAATGATGGGAGACAAAGTTATCCCTGCTCCAAGTGCCCTGTCCTGGCTGTCCTGTGTGGTGCACGCATCGTCCCATGGGGACAAACCAGATTTTCATGTCTGAGGGAGCATTTCTGCCTTTCGGCCTCCACTATCCACCAAAACAACGTCCAGGCACCTGGAGAGAATCAGACTGAAGACTACAAGTGAGAAACGAGTTCTAAAAACAGTTTATTAAGAGCAGATTTTTTGTTTTTTATATTACGGTAAAATCGCATTATTCAAGAATAAGTTACTTGTACAGTACATACAGAAACAATATATAGAAAAAATTACTATACAAGAAGAACTTTTCTGTGCAGGTGAAAAGTAGAACTTTCAAATTAATACCCTCCAACAACACTGTTGGCTTTAATCGTCCTGCTGAAGGCTGAGTTAGGGAATACACAGTCGCCTCCCCGCCTCTGGGAGCTGCTGGGGACAGTTGGGGCTGTTTGGATCAAAGCTAAAAGTTTGGAAAATGCTGGATGACACCAGGGTTTGGCGGTCCAGATGAGGAATGAGAAACTTTGGCTTCTCCCTGCATCTTTTCCTAGAAGTTTCACCTCAAAACAGCTTCGAAGCAAACGGATGGGTGAGGGATGGTGGTGTCAGTGTTCGGTACCTGCTGGTGCTGCTCCATGGGGCTGGGGATGTGGGAGGAAGGGAGGGAGGGATGGAGACCTCAGCTAATGTTTCATGTCAGCGGCTTCTTCAGAACCTGACACCCTTGAGGACACAAAGGGCACCGAGCAGGAGGGGCTGTCAGCAAACAGCAAGAGGGAAGAGGAGGGGGAAGAATTCTGGCCGGACCCAAGTCTTGGATTGTGCCCTAAACCAGGTCCCTGCTGTCACACAGAGCGAAGGCACTGCCTGGCTTACATCTTTATTGCTCAAAACTGCCCTGAGTAGCTGGATGAAATGGGGCTCCCCACCCCCAGCCCCTCCTGGGGGAGGCCATTGGGCCTCCAAGAGCTGCTCCCGTGGCTCCTGGCTTCGTTAGGTGGGATCCAAACTCGTGTTCCGTGAGCCCGGCTCCAGGGCCAAGGCACAGACTGGTGGCCACACCTGACTTCAGTTCAAAGGTGGCTGCACCTGCACAGAGCCAAGCAGGGGCTCTCCCCTTGGCTTCCCCTCCTCCCAAACCCCAACACAAACACCAATAAAAATCCCACAGGGGCTGGAGAACTAAACCTGCCCAGCCCTGGGCTGTTCTCTCAAGTCACAAGAATATAAAAACTCTGCAAAATGCTTATATTCTGTGGGGTGGAATGGCTTAATGCTCTTTGCCCACTGCTGTTTCCAGAGGAGCAAGTACCTTAGGCCTGGAGTAATGTGCTGGCAGGAGCAGCCTCAGGCTCTGACCTGTGGCACGAGCCAGATGTTTTCTAAGAGAAATTTCTAGGGGATTTCAGTCCCCTAGGAGCTCGGGAAACAGCCCAAAAATCCTTCAGGTCCTGCTGCAGTGGATCTGAAATGAGGAGATGGTGGAGCTGGGACAGCCCTCGGCTCCCTGTGGGTGAGTTTGGGGATGGAATTAACTACTGAATAATCAGAGTGACTCTCCCGCTGCTCACTGGTGGGGAGAAGAGGAGCTCTCCCCCACTGGAGTTTGTTTGCATGGGGGAAGTGGCTGGCAGGGAGATAATGAACCCAACGTGTATTTTCCTAATCAAGCACAGCAATTTCCATTTAAACTGCGGAGAACCCCCCTGTAATTAAACTGCAGGTTAAAAATACCACATGCACACGCATGTCTCAGTTCTGGCACCGGAACAATAAAGTCCTGGCGTGCCAAAACAACCCACCCCAGCAGCATCTGATTTATCTGGCAAGGATTTCTCTGGATTCATCTGGCAAGGGATGTGAATAGCGATGCCTTTTCCCAGCCCATCCTTTCTTTGCAGATGAAGGGATATTCGGGTGATTCCACGTCGCCTTTTGGGGGAAAACCCCTTTGAACAAAGCCCCCCGGAGCTCAGTGGGACTAAAAATGGGAATCTTAGCACGATTCAGCCCCTCCCTGTGTTTCCCAAGGCTTTGGGAAGCAGGCAGCAAGCGAGGAAAGGAGCCGACAACTTGTGCTGTGCCGTCCCCCCTTCCCTTCCCCGTCCCCGTCCCTGTAAATGCAAGAGCACGGGGAGTTATTTATGAGCCTCGGAGGGAGCTGCCTTGCCTGGCACAAGCCAGCCCCGGGGATGTGCTCCTGCCTCTGGCTGCCGCCTTTGTGCTGCTCCGGGGAGGAGAATGGGATGCGGATACAGCTGAGGAGCCCAGCGAGGACAGGGCTGGCTTTGTCTCTCCCTCAGCCTCTCCGGGGCTGGCAGTGCTGCAGGACCGGCGCAGTTTGCTCTTAACGCTCCAGTTTCAGGCACGAGCGTAGAGAAAGCAGGGGAGAAAAGCCTTTGGCTGCTCTGAATGCACAAAGCCCAGGAGAGAGCCAGAGCAAGCAACGGGGAGACACAAAAGGAAAACCTAAATGGTTTCCCCCGTTGATGCCGTTTGTCCCAGCCTCATCCTTAGATTTATAAACCCAGATTTGCTCTCACGGCTGCTCCTTTGAGCTGTTTGGTCCCAGATATTTTGGCCTTGCCCTTCAGCTCCTGACCTTGGCTCCTCAGACTTTGGGCTCGCCTGCTTCACAGCGAAGCCTGTCCTAGAGGCTGGATTTTCATGGAATTCCCTAACTCAGCCCAACGAGGCTTTGTGTTTGCTGCTTTTCAAATTAATCGCTAAATGTTAATGCTCCTGAGGGCTCCCACCTGTATTGCAACTTCAAGGAAATAAAAAAGCTTTCCGTAAGGCAATCTCAAGGCAAGTTTTGCGTCTGAAATCCCAGGGAAGGCTGCGCTGGGAAATCTGGAAGTTGAATGCTGTGAACATCCCCTCCCGCATGGCGCAGCAGCCACAGCCCTTCCTCTTTCCTAAAATAACAGCAGCTTCTCAGAAGCGCTTCCTCTCTCACGGCTGCCCCACGCAGGTGAAGCAGCCCCGGGGGCTCGGGAACAGCAGCAGAGTTTGGGGATTCAGGGGATGCTGAGACCCAGAGATTTGGACAAGTTTTTCCTCCAGGTGAGGAGGTGTCCCCAAGGACCCCCCTCGCCTGCAAGAGGCCGTTGTGTAGCTTGAAATGCCACCAAGCTCCTGGTGACACGGTGTTTTGGGGGGGAAAAAGGCAAGTGAGGAGGGGGGTGCTCTTTAGGGGAAAAACTGACTTTAGATTTGTGCCTAAAATCACTGGGATAAAACGGTTCCATCACCAGGATAAAACACCTCCACAACCTGGATAAAACTGTTCCATCACCAGGATAAAGCGGTTCCATCACCGGGATAAAAACACCTTCGTCACCAGGATAAAACCCCATCCATCACACGGATAAAGAGCCTCCATCACCGGGATAGAATGCATCCATCACCAGGATAAAACGGGATAAACCCCTCCCTCACCAGCAGGAGTGGTTTGTGTCAGTCTCTGTGTTAGTTCTCAGCTGGTGCCATGGCTAAGGACGGAGCAATTAGTGTTCAGTCTCAATCAGCCGGGAGAGCAGGATGAGGATCCCTCTGGCTGGTGCAGGGAGTGACCACGGCTGTGCTGGGTTAAAAAGGAAAAGCAAGAAAAAGCCAGTTTTTGCCTTAGCTAAAAAAACCCCCCCAAACCCTGCTCATCGCCCGTCGAGGGAGCTCAGCTCAGGTTGGGCTTTGCTGGTGGGCTCAGCAGCCGGGGCAGGAGGACGAGGCCTGGAGCAGCAACTTGGCAATGAATTTATAATCCTTTTTTTTTTCTTGTTATCCTTTTGGGGTTTTTTTTCCCTTTCTCCAATTCCGTGGGTGTAACACAAGACCCTGGCTCCTTGGCTGGGCGCTGTCGTGTCAGGGACAGGCAGGACACCGGGCCCAGCGCAGGCACGAGCGGCGTTGTGTAAACAGTGATGAGAAAGCTTTGATAAGAACAACAAAAATAACAATAAGAGGCCCTTTAACAGGCCAACGAGAGGGAGCACACCCGTACAGGAGTGAAAAATTACCCCCTTCCTTGCAAAAAATACAATAATAATCCCTAACCAGAAGGAAGAAACAGGTACATTTTTTCTCTCGATGGATCCCCAGAAGGTCTCCAGGATTTCTCCACCCGAAAGTGCATCCCAGTGCCGGCGCGGTGCTGGTCAGAGTGGTGTGTACTGGTTGTCGATGGCACGGACGTGGCCCCGGCCCGGTGCCTCCACCTCGTAGTCTGAGTCGCGGGGCCGGGGCGTGGGGGCCGAGGTGGCCCTGGCTGGGCGCAGGCTCTGCGCCAGCTCGGCCGGCGGCGGCACCAGGTGGAAGATCTGCTCCGCTGGGGGACCCCCGGGGGGCTCCTCGGGGCAGGAGGAGCCGGCAGGGACGAGGCTGAACTCGGGGCTCCAGCCGGGAAAGGGCAGCGGGAGAGGGACCGTGGTGCTGGAGCCGGGAGCTGCGGGCGGAGGGAGGAGATGGTGATCGGGGGGTGCATCCCATGACACCCCCCCCCGCCCCCCGGCAGCCCGTGGCTGGGGGCAGCTTCTCCTTTCTCAAAAGAGGAAGCTGGGAGCTCGGGAGTCACCTTTTGTGCCACTTGCCCCGAGGCTTCCGCTTCCCCACTCTACGAGCCGACCAAAGGGCCCAGCTCTGCCCAGCGCCGGGGCACCCACACCCACCCCGGGCACCCTCCATCCCCAAATCCCACGGGAGCATCCCCCTCCCTGCACACCTTGTGCCTGGGGCAGGACCACGACGTAGCTGGAGAGCCGGACGTCGCAGGCGGTGCCGCACTCCAGCGGGATGGGGTAGCGGTGGAAGTGGTGCAGCATCTCCACGATGGAGGAGAAGCGGAGGTGCTGGACGCGGCACTGGCCGCGCTCCGTCAGCGCCAGCCGCAGGTGCTGCGGGGAGGAGCACGGACCTGTTACCCTCCCTCCGCCTCCCTCCTGGAGGAGAGGGGGGGACACAGGGGTATTTGGGGTGGGGGGACACAAATGGCTTTAGCACGGTGTGCTGCATCCCCAGCCTGTGGTTCCCTGGGGAGGAGGGCACCAGCCCACTGCAAGCATCGGGGCACAGAGCAGCAGAGCATCTCCGTGGGGTGGGATGAGGTGGGATAGGGACTGTCCTGCCGCCAGAGGGATGCCCCAGGGGCTCCTGCGAGATTCCCCTCCCCGTCCCAGCCCTGTCCCGCCCGTACCTTCGCTCTGCCCTGGAAGTTGAAGGTGAGCACGTACTCGCCGCGGCGCGTCTCGCTCTGCCGCACCAGGAACACGCCGTGGCCCTCCAGCCCCCCCAGCTGCACCAGCTGAGCCGCCTTCACGCGGGAGATGGGCCCGTGGAACCAGGGGCAGGAGGAGAGGAACTGCTCCATCTTCGGCCCCGCCGCCTCCCCCGGGCCCCCCGGCGTGGCCCCTGCCAGGCACAGGGATGAGTGTCTCTGGGAAATGGGGACCCCTGCCCATCGCCCCCATCCCCTCCCCTGTCTCTGTGCCCCGCTCATGCCATTTGGGGAAGGCCAATCAGCCCAGCCATGGCAGGACCTGGCGACCCCCTGGTGAGGGATACTCTGTCCCCAGGGTCCCCTGGGTGTCCCCCCGCTCACCTTGGCTGAGGGGGTCGGTGCTGGTGGTGGGGCTGGCAGCTGTGGGGTCAGGGTGCCGGCACATCAGGAGCTCAGGGTCACTTGTGTCAGACCTGCTGGGGATGGGAGAAGCCAGGCTGAGTGCTGGTGGTGGGGACACAGAGCCACTGTCCCCATCCCCAGGCTCAGGGACATCCAGCGGGCGCTTACCCCCTGTGCACGCACTCCCGGATCTCGGCCGTCCAGCAGCTGAGCTGCTGCTCATCCCCTGCCTCAAACAGGATGTCGGTGGCGTTGGTGACCTGGGGGACATCGGAGAGGGACATTGGGGCTTCAGAGAGAGAGAGATGTGCATCCCCCT
>WEIT01003313.1:9659-22293 GCA_013389985.1 Dryoscopus gambensis | reverse complement strand
CCACCCTGCACACCACATCCCCCTGCGCATCCCTTCCCCACATGAGAAGAGGAACTGAAATTTGGCACGGGAGCTTTTGGGAGCCACGTGTGCCCCAGAGGGTGGGAAAGGCCTCAGGGGTGGCTGCAGACCCTTCCAGCAGCTCCTACCTTGAGGACGAAGGTATGGAGGTTATCGGGCATCTCGAGGCGCGTGCACCTCCGCACCTCCTGCACTGCGGAGCAGGCGAACAGCAGCTTCGGCTTGGAGCCCTGTGAGGGGAAACACAGAGCCTGAGCTGAGCCCCAACACTCCAAAACACTGCCCCGCACCGCACTGCTCTGCTCTGTCAGGTCCAGGAGCCACCCGAGTCACAGCAGCCAGCAAGGAAATACCCGGCTCTGCAGGGAAATACCCCACCAGCAAGGAAATACCCTGCATGGTGAGGAAATACCCCATGTGGCGAGGAAATACCCCCCACAGCACTGCCCAGCCACTGCCAGGGCACCCCAGGGGGCTGGGTGACATCTCATTGGGCCCAAGGACCCTGCAGTGGAGGGATGGATGGAGGAGAGGAGGGACAAGGGGGTTCCCAGCATGGCAGCACAACCCAGGGATGCGGCACTGATGGGGAAATGGGGGTGCAGGGGGGGAACATCCCGCTCATGGCTGCAAGCATCAGTGGCGTACCATGAGCTCTCCGGCGGGTTTGGCACCGACAAAAATGCAGGCACGTGACAAAATGCTGAGCAAACACTTCCACAAAGGCTAAAATATCCCTGCGGCAGCTTTCGGTTCCTCTGCCGCCCCGCTGGGCGCCGGCAGGATGCGGCATGTAGCGCAGGACCCGGCAGGATCCAGGGTGCCAGCCGGGCAAAGATCTCCTGAGCAGCCCTGCACCGGTGCTGGGTGACAGAGCCAGCGCTCCGTGCTCAGCCCCACGGCCAGAGCCATCCCCTGCACCCCAGCAAAGCCCAGGCAGTGCCACCACATGCCAGGCACGCTCATCCCCCTGCGCCAGGCTTGCTGCACCGTAAAATTTTGGCTGTGATTCACGCAGCAGCTTCATCATCCCACAGGATGCCGGCTCCAGTGGTCCTCTCCACAGCCACCGTCCCTACATGGGGACAGTGTCCCTACACGCTGGGCTGTGGCACTTCACCCCACAACAGCATTTGCCAGCCAAACTGCCCAAATTCTGCCCTGAGCTTGCCAATCCTCAAAGCAAACTCGCCCCCACCATGTCCCCAACCCCCTGCATGACACCAAGAGTGTCCCCACCGGACACCTCCTCGGTCACCCAACCACACCGTGTTCAGCTGGGCTTTTTTTTTTTCCATCCCCCCTCCTTCCTCCCTCTCTGGGCCGAGCACTCGGTGTTCTTTGGGGCCGGAAATGCAGCGTGAGAGGGATCAGCCCTTATCAGCACCGAGCTGCACCGAAAAGAAAGTTCTTAGAAGTCGCTCGTGTATGGCGTCATGCACAGGGCTGGTGACACCGCGGTGGCTCCGGCACCCCCGGGCCCGCTGGTGACAGTGATTGCAGCTGTGCTGTGCTGCAATCACTGTCACCGGGCTGCCGGGAGCCGCCGCGCTGGCCCCGGGGCTTTATCCTGAAGGAATTTGATTTTTCTGCCATCTTTGGAACGTAACCGAGCCCCGTGCAAAGTCCCGCATGGAGGAAGTGAAAGGATCGCTCGTCCTGGCCGCTTTCCCTCACGGGGGTTGTGACGTCCAGCGTGACCCTGAGCGGGTTTTATCAACGTCCCAGCCGCAGCGTTGGGGTCGGCTTCTCAGGAAACCGGGAAATTCCAGGAAAAGGGAGTTCGGCGAAGCCCCCCGTGTCTCTCGGCGTGGAGAGCGCAGCTGGAGCGTGAAGGGAGAAGGAAATGATGCAGCACAGAGATACGGTGCCTGAAAAACCAGGCTGGCTTCGGAGAAGTGCCTGCCGCAGGCACGGTACCCCCGCTCCCGGGGCGCCGCACCTGACCGCAAGATGCCCGGCTCGATGCGGCCGCTACCGGGAAAGGGAGTTCTCAGTAACCAAAAGTGCACACTCAGCACTCCAAGTGTTCACCCACGGGCTCCTTCTCGGCAAGAGAGGCCCCGGCAGCTCTGTGGGGATGGGTAACGCCTGCTGCTGCCTGAGTTGGGGTGCTCAGGGTGCTCAGGATGGGATGAAATGTTTGGGATGTTGCTCCAGCTCAGCCCCGACCCCACCAGCATCAGCTTCCACATGGAGATTCACCCCAGTGCTCCCCAAAGGATCCTGTGCTAATGGGGGAAAGCCCAGCACGAGCTTGAGCAACCCCCAAAAATCACCTGGGGTGTGACACCACATGAAGCTGCACTGCCAAGCCCCCAGGACAGAGCTCCCACCCTGCCACTGCTGTGGCATTCCCGGCATTCCCAGTCCTGGCACAAAAAACCGGGCATCCTGGGCCGTGCCACGGGTCATTCTCCAGCTCCAGCAGCTCCCTCACAGCTCTCCAACAAGGATATTTGGGATTTATGGGTTTTTTCACAGCGGAGCTCCTCCCAGCTCGCCCACCTGTGCCAGGAATGCTCCCCCCACGATGCTGTGAGCTGCTGCCTTAAGGACCACATCCTGTCTGGGTGTCCAGGGGACACTGAGGGTGCTGGGGGAGCTTTTTCCACTCTGCTGAGGAGGAAGTCGGCTCTCCAAGAATGAGAGTGGTGGCACAGCAACGATGGCAGTGGCACGATGACGACAGCCGTGGCATGGTGACGATGGCAGTGTCTTGGTGATGAGAGCAGTAGTGCAGTGATGAGGCTGGTGGTCTGACAGCGATGGCAGTGGTGGCGCGGCGATGACAGCAGTGGCATGGCAATGACAGCAGCGAAATGGTGACAGTGGCAGTGGCACAGTGATGATAACAGTGGCACGGTGATGACGGTGGCACAGTGACGATGACGGTGGTGCGGTGATGATGGCGCTGGCACGGTGATGACGACGGTGGCACGACAATGATGACGGTGGCACAGTGATGATGGTGGTGGCTGGGCCACCTGGCCACCACCAGGCCGCATTTGTGCAGAGCAAATCCTTCGAGAGCACCAGGAGCTGCCCCCGGCCCCTCCAGGCTCCGGGGGTTTCCCCACGCCGGCTCTCGCTTCCACTCTGAGTCACCCGCGGGAGGTGGGGAAGTGCCCGAGCCCTTGTGCAAGGTCCCCAACGGATACGGGCGAGATTTGTCACTTCTTGTAAATCACGGAGCTCTGCATCCCTTACGCAAGGGACAAACCTCAGCTGCAGCACCGAGCCCGGCTCAGCCTGGCTGTGCTGGATAGACACAAAACCATATCCTGCGCCTGCAGCCCTGGGGGAAGTTGTGAAATTTTCCAGGAACATGGACACACGCAGCTCTTTTCCAGGGAATGCCGGGTGAACTGGGTGGGAAACACATCCCCTTGGTGCCAGGGCAGGGCAGGGGGAGGCAGCAGGGCCCTGTGAGGCTGCGAGGGCTCCAAGGGTCCTGCTGGAGCAGCCATCGTCCTCAGGGGTTCACACCATGGGTAGTCTCAGCCTTCATCCTCGGGAATTTTGTGTGGCAGGAAATCCCAGTGGCTGCCCTTGGGAGTTTCACCATAGTTAAATCCAACGCTCAT
This sequence comes from Dryoscopus gambensis, assembly GCA_013389985.1. Classification (NCBI taxonomy): domain Eukaryota; kingdom Metazoa; phylum Chordata; class Aves; order Passeriformes; family Malaconotidae; genus Dryoscopus; species Dryoscopus gambensis. Next base: position 18,685 of record WEIT01003313.1, on the reverse strand, counting down.
CCTTGAGAACTTTGTGCCATGGATGATCCCAGTACATGTCCTCAGGTGTTTGCACCATAGCTGATCCTGGTGTCCATCCTCAGGGATCTGCATCACAGGTGATCCCGGTGTCCATCCTCAGGTGTTTGCATCACAACCACTCCAGTTATTCATCGTCAGGGATCTGCAGCACGGCTGATCCTGGTGTCCACCCTCAGGAATCTGCACCATGGCTGATCCCGGTGTCCATCCTCAGAGATCTGCACATGCCTAATCCCTCCGTCCTCCAGCAGCTAATCCCAGTGCTCCGGGGGAGCTCACAGCACAGTTAATCCCAGTGCTCCTCCTCGCGTGTTTGCACCATGGCTCATCCCAAAGGGGGAGATCCACCCTGGACAGCCCCTGCCAGTGCTGGTTTTTGGGACAGGGACTGGAATCCCACTGATTCGGGCCTTCTGCGCCCACTGCAGGGACCCCTAGCACAGCTCAGCTCCCCCTTGTCCCCGGGGTGACACATTCCCAGAACATTCCTGCCTCTCTGCAGGTGGAGACTGCTCGTTTGGAAACCTGACCGCAGCGAGCACCAACATGGGCTCTTTCTGGGCTTGGGGAACTGGAGCTGGGGGGTTCCCTGACTCAGACAGGAACACAGGAGGTGCTCAACATCCCCCAGCCCCTGGTCATTACCTCCCAAAAACCCCTCTCTGCCCACCCCAAAGCCCCGCCAGCATCCTCAACCCGACACCAGCGGCACAAAGGGGTTTCCAGGACTGCCTGTCTCCGAGCCTCCTGCGGGCCGTGGCAGGGGCCGGAGCCGTCCCCGAGGGGACGGAGCTCGGCGGTGACAAGAGGCACCCTTGTGCGGGCCCGAAGCGCTGGCTCGGGGGCGGCCGGGGCACAAAGATCCCTCTGTTCCCGCTCCGGGCGGCTGCCGAGCGCCGGCGAACGGCGATGGGGGAAAACACAGCTCGGAGCCCATCGCCCCCCCTGAGCCCCGATCCCCTGCTAAATTAAACTGCAAAACAACACCCCAAGAGCCGGCGGGTGAATCTGTGGGGTGGGATTTGGGGGGTCCAGGCGGGGAGCCCCACCCATCCCCGGGGCTGGTGGCGCCTCTTTGTGCACTGAAAACCTCCCTGCTCTGCGCAAAGGAGCCGACATTCCCAAACTCCCCAAACCGCTGCAAAGCCCCCCAAAACCCTGCAAAGACCTCCAAAACCCTGCAAAGCTCCCCAAAACCAGCGAGCTTGGTGGCTGAGGGGGATGGGGGCTACAAACAGGATCTGTAAACAGTCGGCTTTCGCCAGTCCCTTGATTTTTTTTTTTTAATTTATTTTATGCCAAATTTGGTTCCAGCGTGGGCTGCCTTAATAATTTCCTGGAATAAATAACGAGCATGGAAAGTAAACAAGGTGTCTGTGTGCAAGTGGGAGCTGCTGCAGCCAGGACTGAGTCACCCCAAACCTCGGCCCCAGGGGGATGAGGGGGGTCCAGCACGGACCCTGCAGGATCCCCACAGTCCCTGGGATGTGCTGGGATTTTCTATCATCCCCAGGTTTTGTATCACCCAGGATGATGGAGAAGGTTCAAAAGCCCAAGCGGGAGCATTCAATCCCATTGGATGGGTATTTTCATTCCTGCCCCTTGCCCCGGGGCTGTGCCTGGCTGGAGGAAGTGAGTTTGCCCAAAATGTTGGTTTTTAAACAATCCGAAAATGACACTGAGCATCACAGAGCCCGTCACAAACACTGGAGTTGGGACCAGCCTGGTGGGAAGGAGCAGGGTCCACCCCAGCCGAGCCCCCACCACGGCTGGGATGAATCCTTGAATCCTTCCAGACCCAGCGCTGCCTGCGCAGGCTCTCATAAATATTTACCTTTGAAAGAAGCAGCTCTCAGCCTCGAAACAACCACATCCTGGGCCGTGAAAAGAGAAAAAAAAAAGAAGAAAAAGGGGAAAAAAAAGAGAGACAACCACCCAAAAAAACCCCACGAAGCATCTCACATCGGCTGCGGGGACCCAGCGCCCACCAGCACCCACAGCTCTTCTCGCCCCAGCTGTGGGAGGCTTTGTGGGGGAAGCGACGCATTCCCTGAGTGCTTTCCCAGTCCCTTTTCCCGTGTTTTGCTCAATATCTCCATTTTTTGCTCACTTCTCGGCCGGCACGTGGTGCTTTCCACCCCGAGCAGCTCTGCAGCATCCCCGCCAGGGACACTCCGATAAGCAGGGGGGGCACACCCGTGGGACAACACCCCCGGGAAGGGCGGATTTTAAAGGATGGGGTTAAAAGGACGGAATCCTCCCGGCCCCACAACCCCAGAGTTCAATGAAGCACAGGTTGGGGTCCATCCTGCACCCTTGCCCTCGCACCCAGGCCCCGGCGAGCCCCATCCCAGCAACAGTTTCCAAAATAAGAAACTCCGCTCTTCAGCAATTAACGCCGGGGCTGTGGTTACGCTGCTAAAAGTGTTTTTTCCGTGCATGACCAAGGATGGAAAAAGTTGTGGTTAATAAATGACAAATAACCTTTGTCTCCTCGCCTTCCCTCACCCCGCTCCGCGCGCCCTCACCCCTCGATACCCAAAAACAGGGCGGGGGGGCGGGGGGGGGGGAAGGAAAGAGAGCAAAAGTCACCACCAAAATCTCACAAAGCCCTGAGGCCGCCCAGCCCCCGGTGCCTTCGAAGAACAGCGAGTGCTGGGAGCGCAGCGCTGGGGAGAGGCTGCACGAGGGTTTTGGGGCAGCCCTGGGTGCCTTCGGGGGAGGTTTCACCTCTCCCGAGGGATTTGCAGGACACCCAAAGCCCTCCGGCTCGTCATCACAGCAGTTTTCCCAGCTCCTGGCTGTGTGGTCCTTGGGAGAGGCCGTGAGAGGGATGTGGTCCTTGGGGGTGTCAGGAGAGGGATGCGATCCTTGAGGATGCTGAGAGCAGGACCATGGAATCACAGAATAATATGGGTTGGAAGGGACCTTCAAAGGCCACCCAGTCCAATCCCCCTGCAATGAGCAGGGGCATCAACTAGATCAGGATGAAGCCCCTGGAAATGCCAAAAAGGGATGCAGTCCCTGGGAATGCCAGGAGAGGGATGCTGGGAGCAGGACGTTTGGAGAGGGATCAGACTCACAGAATAGTTTGGGTTGGAAAGGATCTTGAAAAGCCAACGAGTCCAACCCCCTGCAGTGAGCAGGGACATCTCCAGCTGCATCAGGATAGGATGCAGCCCCTGCAGATGCCAGGAGAAGGATACAGCCCCTGGAGATGCCAGGAGAAGGATGCTGAGAGAGGGATGAAGGCCCTAGGAATGCCAGGAAAAGGATGCCAGGAGGGGCATGTGGTCCCTGGCGATGCAGACTGACACAAACACGCTCCTTCCTGGGCAAGGGATGGGATGATAGGATGCTGACACGCTTCCCATCACTGGCAAAACTCTTCTCATGGTGTTCCAGGGAGAAAAGCTCCCCTTCCACCACAGCCCCCCCCATTTATCCTCAGCTGAGTCACTCAGGACATGTTTCAGCAGCTCCAGGAGGAGCAGGGGTAGGGAATGGGGACCAAAACATGGGGATGTGCCCCATCCCACGCCGGACCAGCTGCCACCCACAGCCCCAAGCACCAAAAATCTGGGACAGGAACCTGCTGGCTCAGGAGGTGGCAGTTCTCAGAAACCAGATTCAGGTGAAAGGGGTAAAAAAAGGAAAAAAAAAAGAAAAAAAAAAGAGAGAGAAAAAAAAGGAAGTCAAAGCAGTCTCACACTGAGCAGAGATAAAAATATTGCTCCTCCCGCGGCTGCGGCGAAGACTTCGAGCCGTGGCAGAGGCTCCAAGGGCTCTCTCCGGAAGGAGCCTTCCCGGCTAGTCCCGGCGTGCCATCAATTTACGGGATGCACTGGATTTCATTAAAACGCTATAAAGAAAGCGGCACAAATGCAAATCCCATTTCCCTTCCCCTTCCTGTAAAAACATCTGGTCAACAGAAACGGCTCGGGACACTTCCGCTGCGAATCGCGGTTTTCACGGAGTTTGGGATTTAGCCATGTAAGAGGTACTCGGGGCTGGGGCTCAGCTGAGGGACAGGGCGGCCCCAAGGCAGACAAACCCGGGTTTGCCAGCTTTGGTTTAAATTTAGGAAGGTGGAGAGACCTCAGAGGTACCCAGTTCTAAAGGTTATGTGGGATTAAATGGTGCGGGAGAGGAGAACGCCCTTAATGCCTCCAAGGAAATCAGGGAGGACTGGTGAGCATCACCCTCATAATGGACATCAGAGGATCCACCCGGGCTGCAATTCCAGGACCACGCCCTGGCATTTCCTGTGGCACAGATATCTATCTATCTATCTATCTACACCCATATACACAAGCACTACAGGTATCCCAATATCCCTCTGCTCCAGCTCCTCTTCCACAGAGCACCATCACCTCACTCTTCACACCCCAGCACCCTCCAGAATGGCCCCAGGGTGGGCATCCAGGTGCCCCCCAATCCCGTGCCCTGCAGCCAGGCCGTGACCCTCTCCCAGGAGAGCACCAAATCCCTTCACCTCCAAATCCCTCCCTTGCAACATCATTTTTCCAGTGCTCGAGGGAGGAAGGAGCGATGCCAAAACCAAGCCAGCTGTGGCTGTGAGCACAGGAAGGGGAGCTGTTCCCTCTCCCAAAATCCTCATCTCCTCTGGCACACGCCTGGGCAGGGGATGCCCACTCCAGGCAGTGCCGTAGGGATCGCCGGATTCTCCAGCACAGCTCCCTGACCCCCTCACCCAGCACAGCCACCCAAGCAGTAAATGGGATCAGGGCTCTTCAAAGCCCCCACTCCCTTTGATGCCAGGCACGTTATGGGATTAAGCTCAGAGGCCCCGTTGGAGCACCAAGAGAAAGGGGGGAAAATGAGATAGAAGCTGCCCCAAGCAGCAGGACTCCCCTCCTTTCCCCACACACCTGCCTTTTCCAAGAGGATGGATGTTTGGGGGCTTGGCTTGATGCTGTAAAGCCCTGAGGCTGAGCTGAAATTTCAATTGCATCCTGTTATTTACAGGGTGCAAAGGGGGAAGGAAGATGCGGAAGGGGGAAGGAAGATGCGGAAGGGTGTTTCCAGGGAGATCCTGAGGGTGACCAACCTCACAGTCCAGAGACCAGCTGGGGTTGAAAAATCCCAAGAGAACTGGTTTTACAGTTGCTTATTAAAAACCATCAATTTTCTACGGTGATCAACAGCATCCTCAAATCAGGAACAGACCCTTGAGATGGGGAAAAGGCAGCAGCAAAGCCCTGGGAGCATCCCAGGGCAGCAGGGTGGAGGGGAAGGGGCTCCTCACAGCCATTCCCGGGGCATTGTTGGTTGTTATTTGGTTGTTTTAAAGGAAAACAGCCCCCCAACAAACTGCTCTGTTCTCACTGCTCCGTGGTTTGCCCCCGTGTTGGGTTTGGGGAGTGGGAGCCACCAGCACCATGGGGGACTTTCCACTGCCCCTGGAATCCAACCGCAGTCACTGGGAAAGGGTCTGGATTGATTGTGCTGTAAAGGAGACGGGAGCTGGCCCTGGCCCAGAGAATTGGAAAGGAAGGAGCCGCCCTGAGAATATTTGCACAGGAAGCAATTTAATCCAGAGGCTTGCAAAATCCAACAAGGAACATCCCCCACTTCCGCAGCCCTGGCTGAGGAACCCCCAGCTCGGGGCTCTGGAGACCGAGGGGGCTCCGGCCTCGTGGTGCTGTGGAGCACCAGGAAATCTCCATCCCATGGACACTGCAGGGAATAATGCTCAGAGTATGGGGGGAACTTGGTCAGTGTCTTGTTTGAAGTGTCTCCCGCCCCTGGGTCAAAGCTGCTCAGGGAATGTGGGGAGAGGAAGAATGTGCTGGGCTTGCTTCCCAAGGGGGAGGGAAACAAATAAAGAAAAAAAGGGGGAGAGGGAAAAAAAAAAGGGGGGGGCGGATAGGGAGAAAAAGATGGGGGAGGAAAAAAGACGGGGGCAAATTGAAAAAAGGGGAAGCGAATAAAATTAAAAGGGAGAAGAAAAAAAAAGGGCGGAAAAAACCAAAAAGGGATGAAAAGAAAAAGAGATTTGAAAAAAAGAAAAAGTGGGAGAAAAGGGACAAAAGGGGCGAGGGAGGGGGAAAAGGTGGTGCTATCCAGCTGTTGGGGCACCCTCCAAGTGCCCCAGAGCGCCTGTGACCTCCCTGTGCCCCGGGATGGGGACACACACTCCCACGGGAACAAACAACTGCAACCCTTGACACGACGGAGCAAAACCAGCTTTTACTTTCAGATGTTACAATTTCGATGTTGTTTCTTTTTTCAAATATTTAATATTGGAGTCGTTTGACGGAAATAGCAGGAATCCAGCCAGCTGCTCCCTGACCCTGCTGCCCTGAAGGCAGGGACGAGGCTCCAGCTCTACCGGAGGTTTCCTCCTTCCAAAGCACAAGTTTGTCATCAAAGTTAAACCAGCACAGAGAAAAAAAAAAAGGACAAAGAAAGAGAAAATTCATCCCATCGCGCCTGTACAAGACCTGCCGTGTGGAGGAACTGTCTTTTCACAGATTAAACACCCCAGCTCCCCCCACATGGCTCCCCACTCCCTCACATCCTCCATCGTCTCTGCTCCAGCCACGTCTCAGCACCACAGGAGCTCCCTGGAACAGCTGAGAGCTGAACTTCCAGTCACAAAACTGCTCACAAAAAGTAAAACTACAGGCCCCAGTGGGAGCAGAGAAAGGCACTGAGCCTAATTCCCATTTTCCCTTTCCTCTCCCAGCTTGCCCAGGCAAGCAGACACTCAGGCTGCTGAAGCCACAGCACAAGGGACAGGGTGGACACCCAGACTGGGTGACCCCTCACTGTGCTGGGACAGGTCCATGGGGCTGGGGTGAGTGGGATGGAGGCCTCTATCCTCAGCTTGGAAGGCAGGCGCTCTACTTCCAGCTGGAAAACCCAGTTCTGGGGTCCCAGCAGGGACAAAAGCAATGACATATTGCCCAATGGCAGCAATTAGCACACCTTGCTCTCAGCATCTCTCACTCCCCACACGTGACCCTGTGGGGGTGGCTCTGTCTCCTTCTCAGAGGCGTTAAAAAAACAAGGCCCAGCCTCGTGTGGCTGCAGCAGAGGGAGAGCAGTGGCAGAGCAAACCCATTCGGGCCCCTCGTGGTAAGGAACCCTCGTGGTGCTGGATGCACCGAGGGACCCGCAGCACCACCCGGCTGGGACAGGCAAGGGGCGGCAGCTCCTTACCTTGGGCGGGTCGTAGAGCTCCAGCACAAACTCCTCGCTGTCGGGCGGCCCCGCTCGCCGCAGCACCAGGCGGCAGCGCTGCCAGCGCGTCCCGCTGTCCAGGGAATTCTCATCCAGCAGCCCGTACTTGAGGAGCCCCTCCTTGCGCACCTCGGGGGGCTGCTCCCGCGACAGCCCCCACGGCAGGATGCGCTTCCCCAGTCCCGGCTTGAGAGCCGCCTCCGCCGCCTCCCCATCGCCATCCCCGGGGAGCGCATCCGAGGAGCGGCGTCGGAAGAGGCTGCGCCAGCTCCTGCGCAGCTGGCTGAGCGAGAAGGGCCTCCGCGCTGGCCCCGCCAGCTCCTCCGAGCTCCAGGACTTGCGCAGTCCAGAGGGAGCAGCCTCGGGGGCTCGGACGGGCTGCTCGGGGCGGGCGCCGGGCTCCGCCTCGGCCTTGGTGGCCACCGTGCCCAGGGAAGCGTCGGTGTGGCGCCGGTGCGTGTCCCGGTAATCCCGCGCCGGGCCGGCGGGCAGGATGCGGAGCTGGTTCATGGCGATGCCCTCCTTCACCTCGTGGCAGAAGTACTGCTGGAAGAGGTCGGTGAACTGCACCGAGAAGTTCTCGGCGGCCAGGAGGTCATGGTGCGGGTGCTCGGTGGCGAAGCGCAGGTAGTGCCGCGCCAGCTCCTTGGCGGTGCTGATGGCGTGCAGCTCGCAGAACTCATGCCAGCCCCGGGGATGCGCTGGCGTGCCGGCCGGCAGCGAGTGACCATTCATTGCCGAGGCTCCAGCGAGGCGGCCGCGCTGCAAGACAGAGCACACGGGTGGTGAGAGCAGCCCCGCCGGCCCCACGTGTCCCCCGCCCCGGCAACCCCTGGCTGGCATGGCCATACCCCACTCGGAATGTGTATCCCCAGGGCAGCAGCCCGGGGAACGCTGCGGTCAGCCGGGCTCCGCTCAGAGCTCCCTCATTCCCATGGATACATTGGAAATGTCCGGGGGACTGCCGCTTCCCAGGGAGCAGCACGGCCACGTGACCAACCACCGTGGCCACCAGCGGCCACCAACAGTGGCCACGCGGGACCCCGAGCCCCCAGCCCCGCCGCAGCTCCTTACACGCCCATCCCCACCTGGCAGGGCCGTGCCTCAGTTTCCCCACCTGCGCGGCGGGGAGCGGGCAGGTCCCAGCGCGGGGCGTCTGCGCGGCTTCCTGCCAGCACAGCTGCCTGCAGCTGCCCGCCGCCCGCGGGGACGCCTGGCCCGGCCACATCCGCTCGGCTCCTGCCAAGGCTCCGCACCGCCGATGGGTTTCCCTCCAGGGACCTATTTCAACGGAGCTGATAAAACTGGAACGGGGGCGGGAGGGGAGGAAGCAACGTGAAAAGCTGCAGAAATCCAGGGATGGAGCTGCCTCGCTGCCAGATCCTCCCAGCCCCGGCGGCCTGGGGGAGAGGCGGCCACGCCGCCGCCGGCACTGCCCGGGGTGAGAGCGCATTCCCGCGGGGATGCTCCGCTGCCTGCGGGACCGGGGAGCTGGAAACCACACCGTATCTCTGCCCCCAGCAGATTTGGCTGCGAGGCCAATCTGGCGGCACCGTGGCTGGCGTGCAGCCGGCCCGGCGTGCCCGGCTGAGCCCGCGGTGGTGCTCCCCAGGGCCGGCCCCGCCGCTCACCAGCGAACCTCGTGCTCGCCCGGGGCACTTATCGGGGCCGTGCACTCCGCTCAGGAAGGAAACATCGGCCAACCCACGCGGATCCTGCCGTCCCCGAAACTCCTGCAGCGGCACCCCGGCTGCTGGGAGGGGAGGAAAAGCGGAGTGCGGTTGGCAGGGGGGGGG
>WEIT01003312.1:56812-73664 GCA_013389985.1 Dryoscopus gambensis | reverse complement strand
TTAAGAATGATTTAAAAATCACTTACTTCCAAGATTATTAAGTATTTGGACTGTCAGAATTTCAAAAACAAACAAAAACCCCCCAGGTAATCCTACCTTTGGCAGCATGCTGCTCCAGCTCCTGTTCCACCCATGCAGGCTCCCTAAATAAGTCAGCAAAGTAATTTTTACATCTTAAATATGCTAAACCTTCCCAAAAGCTTTCCAGTTCTCAGCTTCTCCTTTTTATAATCCACATTTCTGGCAGTGTGCAGATTTTAAATGACTTTGTGATATTGCTTGTATTCCTAGTAATAACTCTTCACATCCGCTTTAAGTATTATGGGATTTCAGCACTTATTTCTGTGTAAAATCTCTTGCAAAAGAGAAAAAAAATAGAGCTCTCAGAAACTTTGTTACCTTGGAGGTCTCTGCCTGCTGGCTGTAAGTTTTATCTGCCACCATGAACCATCTTGAAGTTATCCACTGTAAAGTACAGACAAAAGTAAAATCTCTTTGCCAAGTACCTTGAGACTTGTTATAACATGAAAGTAACTTTCCTGGTACAGGACAAATCCATTTAGTCCAGTTGATTCTGCGTTAAGCTAAAGGTATATCACAATCATTGCTATGTGCTCTACTACATTTGTTTGCATGAACAGTTACATAACATGTCAATTTATGTTTTTATCTAGACAGTTCCTCTGATTATTATTGCTTAAGTGCTGTTACAATGAAGAAAAAATTCTGCATATGAAAGTCACCCCTGAGAAGTTGCACATTGAAAGACATTGAACAGACAGTTTTATTGGGAAAGATACTCATCTGCTTTCTCTGCATCAGAATTGTCACTGAGATAAATATCAGAAACAGAATGGTTTGTACTTTTTCATAAACGCAAATCTTCATTTGTAAACATGTATTAAATCCATTGAGGAAGAGAACAATCATGATAAATTCCAATGACTATATTGATTTTTTGGACTAAAAACGTCAAATAAAATAGTGATGAGATTAGTGAAATTAAATAAAATATCAAATGCTGGTTTTACTTATTTTTCTGCATAGAATGTTCTTAGTCAAAAACACTATGCTATACAGCACTGAATGGAGAAACGAATACTTTCAGTGAATACACATAGTATTGAGAATGGATAGCTGAACAGAGAAAGCAAAGAGCTTCTTAATTACAGGAAACCAGTGCTGAATCCCTATCAAGGAGTCTTGAAAGCAGAATAATATGCTTTTAAGTTCAAGGACAAGTAGTAACAAATTATGTCAATCCAAATACTGATCTATTTCAGCCCCTTGGCATCTTCTGTTTTACTTTTGTTTCTAAGTGAAGACACAAACACCTGTTCTTGCAGCAGGTGGTATTTGTTTATTATAGCTCTTCCTGCTGACTTTTAATCAGCCTGCAGCTGCAGAATCCAGACTAAGAAATGGCTATAATACAAGATTTTTGTATATAAGCAGTATTGGTCCAGAGAAAATTTTTCATACTTCATTTCCATCATATGTTACCAATCATATTATTTCCTTCTCACACTCCAAGTTTTTAATTAAAGAGTAAATTCACATATAAGGCTAGTAAAAGAAGTTTTGAACATTGTGCCCTGAGGGTGTTATTTGATTATATCCTCTTATTGCAAAATCTCCAATTTTTGGAAGAAGATTCTCAAACCTCTGCCAATTTGTACCCCTGCCATTCTTTACTGGGAGAACCAAGAAGCTTAGAAAAAAGTCAAGGGACAAATTAACAACATGTAAATCCCTCTATGCAAATGCAATTGAAATAAGAAAAAGGTACTCATGAGACAAAGTAGGATAAAACTTTCTATTCCAAACTATAATGTAAGAACACTGAAGTAATTATCCGGAGATATCATTAAGAAAGTCTTCCTATGCATTGAGATATACTTTAATGTTTTCATCCTTGTTAAACAGTGTCTTCTAATCATGATAAGCATGCAATGTAACCGAGTTATATTTATTGTCTTTAACAGAATGAAGTAATGGGCTTCAGACTGCCAGATATTTTGCAAAAATGTTATATTAGTTTTGCTTAGTATTAAAGCAACAACTATTCAATGAGGCCTACAGAATACAAGAATTTGTTTAAATAAAGGAAGATAAGGGTCAAAAAAGTGAGATTTTACTGTGTGGAGTGACAGAGTTGCTTCAGTGCAAGTAGAGAAGACAAATCAGGTAGTGAAACACTGGAACCTGTTGTCCAGAGAGGTGGTAGATGCCCCATCCCTGGAAACTTTCAGGATCTGGTTGGATGGAGCTCTAAACCACCTGGTCTAGTGGAAGGTGTAATTCAGATGATTTGATTTCAGGTTAGTTTAAGTCCCCAAAGGGTCACAGTTCATTCCAGGAGCCTATTCCAGCAGGGACTGTCCATGGGGTCACAGCTTCCTTTGGGAAAAACCCGCCTCTAGGAAAACAACTTATGTCACTGTCATCTTCACTACAGGCTTGCAGAGGACTTTCTGCAAGTTCTCCCAGTTCTGGGAGCACCTCCTCCCCCTTCTTCTTCTCTGACCTTGGTGTCTGCACANGTTGTCTGCACAGCTCTTTCTCTCACATCTCACTGCTCTCTCCCAGCTACTGTTGGACAGGATTTTTCCTCCTTCCTTAAACAGGTTTTTGCTGAGGTGCTACCAGCCGATTGACTCAGCTTTGTCTAGTGATGGTTCTGTCTTGGAGCCAGCTGGAACTGACTCTCCTTGACATGGCGGAAATTATCTGGCATGTTCTCACAGAAGGCATCCCCACAGACCCCCTGCCAGCTACCAAAATTTTGTTACTTAAAACCAATACAAGGGATGTGACAGTGTGTGTCAATATTTGACCTGAAACAAACCCTGAAAAGCTAATATTCCAGTAGAATTGTTTTGTTTTGGTTTTTTTTTAACGTTTGTGTTAATGTAGCATCATGATCACAGCATCACGGTACACAGCAATATAAATATCTTTATTAGGTTGAAGATCTGCTGCTTGCAGAGATTTTCACTCCTGTTTTGTCAGTGTGTTTTCTCTGAAGTCAAGAATCGGGACTTTTGTTTTGTCGAGACTTTCTTTTAAATGTCATTGTTCTTTTTTTATTATATTTCTGTGTCTTGAAGAATTGTAATATCCTGAGCCCCTGACCATGAGAAGTACTGTAAGAGAGAGCAAGTAAAGAATAGATATATGGCTCTTAATTAGACAGTAAATTAGGACAAGTGCTCTCAAGGACAGAGTCATTTCAAGCATCTCTTGAGAGAAGAATTTCAGTGATCAATACAGTTTTTCCTTTGTGAAGGAAAGGGGAATAGTGGAAAAGAGAATGAAAGTATTTTAGTCTTTTCCTTTTTTCTTTTTTCTTTTCTTTTTCATTTAGTCAATTTTTTGTACTTCCTGCTGGTAAAAACAGTGATTGCTCCAATTTAAAGTACTAAAAATAGACATTTGTAAAATGTTTTTAATACATACAACATACTAACTGCATTTCTTCAAAATCATGAAGTTAGGTCTTTATTTTTCTAAAAAATATCATTCTCTTCCAAGGTATGACCATACTGAAAGGTTGTTTATATAGAGAATACTGCATAGAGCCACAGAAAGCGTGGCAAATTAATTCATTGTTACTTAGCTTTTGCTGCTGCTTTTCATCATAGATGAAACAGACACAGTGGACATTTTTATCCTTTCTACTAGCTTTAAGGCATTACAAGAACTCCACACAATAAAAGGTCACATGAAGGGGCTTTAACAGAAACAGTATTTGTCCTGGGAGAGTTTGCTTTCCTAAGCTGAAATTTATGGATCATTTTGCTATTGAACTTATAATAATAAATATTAACCCCTAATATTAGATGGTCTATATGCTTTCTGTACTGGTTTTGGCTGTGATAGAGTGAATTTTCTTCATAGTAGCTGGTATGGAGCTGTGTTTTGGTTTTGTGCTGTAAACGTTGATGTTTTATTATTGTTGAACCTTGCTTGCACAGAGTCAAGGTCCTTGTNTTTGTTACTTAAAACCAATACAAGGGATGTGACAGTGTGTGTCAATATTTGACCTGAAACAAACCCTGAAAAGCTAATATTCCAGTAGAATTGTTTTGTTTTGGTTTTTTTTTAACGTTTGTGTTAATGTAGCATCATGATCACAGCATCACGGTACACAGCAATATAAATATCTTTATTAGGTTGAAGATCTGCTGCTTGCAGAGATTTTCACTCCTGTTTTGTCAGTGTGTTTTCTCTGAAGTCAAGAATCGGGACTTTTGTTTTGTCGAGACTTTCTTTTAAATGTCATTGTTCTTTTTTTATTATATTTCTGTGTCTTGAAGAATTGTAATATCCTGAGCCCCTGACCATGAGAAGTACTGTAAGAGAGAGCAAGTAAAGAATAGATATATGGCTCTTAATTAGACAGTAAATTAGGACAAGTGCTCTCAAGGACAGAGTCATTTCAAGCATCTCTTGAGAGAAGAATTTCAGTGATCAATACAGTTTTTCCTTTGTGAAGGAAAGGGGAATAGTGGAAAAGAGAATGAAAGTATTTTAGTCTTTTCCTTTTTTCTTTTTTCTTTTCTTTTTCATTTAGTCAATTTTTTGTACTTCCTGCTGGTAAAAACAGTGATTGCTCCAATTTAAAGTACTAAAAATAGACATTTGTAAAATGTTTTTAATACATACAACATACTAACTGCATTTCTTCAAAATCATGAAGTTAGGTCTTTATTTTTCTAAAAAATATCATTCTCTTCCAAGGTATGACCATACTGAAAGGTTGTTTATATAGAGAATACTGCATAGAGCCACAGAAAGCGTGGCAAATTAATTCATTGTTACTTAGCTTTTGCTGCTGCTTTTCATCATAGATGAAACAGACACAGTGGACATTTTTATCCTTTCTACTAGCTTTAAGGCATTACAAGAACTCCACACAATAAAAGGTCACATGAAGGGGCTTTAACAGAAACAGTATTTGTCCTGGGAGAGTTTGCTTTCCTAAGCTGAAATTTATGGATCATTTTGCTATTGAACTTATAATAATAAATATTAACCCCTAATATTAGATGGTCTATATGCTTTCTGTACTGGTTTTGGCTGTGATAGAGTGAATTTTCTTCATAGTAGCTGGTATGGAGCTGTGTTTTGGTTTTGTGCTGTAAACGTTGATGTTTTATTATTGTTGAACCTTGCTTGCACAGAGTCAAGGTCCTTGTTGCCTCTAAGCCCACCCCACCAGTAAAGAGTCAGGTACACAACAAACTGGGAGGGGACACAATTGGGACAGCTGAACCCCACTGACCCAAAGGATATTCCACACCATATGACAGCAGAAGTAGCATCTAAAGCTGGACGAAGAAAAAAGAAGGGGAGATGTTTGGAGTGATGGTGTTTGTCTTCCCAAGTCACTGCTACATGTGATGGAGCTCTGCTTTCTGGGGATGGCTGAACACCTGCCTGACCATAGGAAATTGTGTATGACTCCCTTATATTGCTTTGCTTCCTTGCACAGCTTCTGCTTTACCTTTTAAATCTTTATCTCAACCCATGACTTTTCTGACTTTTCTGATTCTGGAGGTGGAGTCACCATCTCAGGAAGTGTTAAAAAAATGTGTGGGGATGTGGTTTAATGGTGAANCCACCTTAAAAAGGCTGGCTGGAGTTAACAGCCCCCCAAATAAAATTAATGCTAGTCCTGGTCCAAAAGCGTGACCCAGAAATTGTTAAAAGTTAGGAAAGGATCATGGGAAAAACTTCACTGAATTTATTTTGTGAAGATCTGTCCTAGAAAATTTCTATTGATTGTTACTGAAAATATGGTATTGGGCCACAGGCACTTCAGAGATCCTTAGGACTTTTCTCAGTTCCTCAAAAAAAAAATCCAATAGCCTAAGAAGTTTTGGTCTGGGATGAGTATAAGACCCAGCAAAATTTCCAGATAACTGCTTGTCTGTTAAACCCAGTAAATGAAAAGAATGCTAGAAGACTTGAAGCTGTAGCCTTGAAAGCACCTGGGAGAATTGGGTGGCTTTAATGAAAAGCTGGGATCAAAGTTCTCAGTCAACAGAATTCTGGCAATTACACCACTTCCCAAGCACATAACAACATGTGTGGCACACAGGAAATTACACAGCAGAGCTGTCAGCAGTCTAACAGACAGCAGCAGAGCTGTCCATTAGTAGGCCCTTAACAGATTGCTTTGTGGAAGTGTGGCTTCAGAAAAGTAACTGACATGAAAATTCAAAGTGTGTGTATATAAATGTATATAATTATATACATATACAGATAAATAGATAACATTATAGATGAAAAAATGTATATAACATGACAAACATATTCTTATTGCAGTAAATACTTCCGTAGTACTTGTTTTGCTTGAGTCACCGTGACCAGATTCACAGCTTTTGAGGCACTGGTCATATCTACTGAACAGCATGCATCATCCAAGCATGTCCTCTTCAGTAACCTAGTTCTTATGACACAGTACTCACAAGCCCACCAGATTTGAACTAAATCCAGGTCATCATGCATTGTCTTTTCTATATTAATTAGTACCAGTTCAAAGTTCTAATTTAACTTCATTAACTTAGCAAATAATGATTTCCTTAAAGGATAGTATGAGCTACATGATTTAATAAATCCTTCAGAAGTTCAGACCCTTTTGAAAGTTTTATAGAAAGTCTGAGCCCTCGTTTTGCAAAAATGTAAAAAACCTGGCTCTAAATAAGTGATATTATCAAAATGAAATAGCAAGAATTTTTGCTGAAATTATGCCAGATCACTAGGTGTAGAAGTATCCTAATTTGTAGTCCTATGAGACAGTAAAATTAAAATGAGTCCAAGGAAATGTAGATTTTAAAAATCATACAAAAGCCGTTTAATCTGCACTTTAGAAAGCAGTCTGATCTATAGCACATTTATTTTTCTTAAGCTGGATAGCATTCCACATTTCAAATTTGGGAAAAATAAAGCATCTTTGGCATATTATAACAGTCCAGTCTGTTCTCCTTTATAAACCATAGAACCTCATCTTGTATTGCTCGATTAAATCAGAATTTGCTTGAACAACAACCCATCTTTCAGAAAGATTTAAGTGATAGATTTATAATTAATCAAAGCAGCACACAGCTCAGACTAGATGGCAATTTTATGAACAGTACCATACTCCAAATCACCTACCTATCTCAACCCCAAACAACTATATATCATGGTCAATTTTAGTTCAGTCTCAAGAGGGGTTTTAAATCTGTCATCCAGAGGTATCCTGTAATAATTCAGCTGTTCTACAACTGTGCATCTCAAAGGCTGCAATACCTACAAACTATGCTTTCAAGTTTTGTTTGAAAGTTAAATATTTCAGTGTCCTTTAAATTTCTGTTTTCTTACCTTCAGTACGGCAATCTCACTTGCATGTGCAAGGTAACTCACTAGGTTTTCTGCATAGGCCCCAAAAATTAGCTTCACAGGTGTCTTCTGCATATAAATGATAATTCACTGGATGCTAAAATGAGCAATGAATAACAAAAGAAGTAATACTGCATAAAAATTGCATGTCCAAGACAATAACTATGCCATATGTCATGTCTTTAATGAGAAAATGGTCTACAGTTCTTCACACTTCCCAGCTTTGTCTTATGCATCCACATCAACATATAAATTCTACTTTGTTCACACCACACTGTTTAGAAACTTCTAGAAAGAAGCCCAAGTGATTGATTTATTTAACACCAGCCAGCTGAATTTCCTAAAAAAATAGAATGTGATTCCTGGTGAGATGTGGATTGGCACAGTTTAATTGATCTTTCCCTAAATTTTAGGTCTTTTTAGACCTTTAGATATTTCTAAAGGTTTTGGTTACAAAATCTTTGAGGTACTTTATGGCACTCTGAGACAAACCTCACGTATATACTTGAAAATTATGCCATGTTTATACAGCATAAATGAGCAAAAGATTAGGACTAAAATGCAAACCAGACCTTTATCCATTTGAAAGCTAATGGACACATGACTAGGGTGAGCTAGAAGAACCTTGGGATAACATGAATCTCCAGAATCTACTGAGCAAGAAAAGAAAATATTGTTAAAACCATACAGCCAAAAAGTCACAGATGTATTCTGAGCTCAGAGAAAACACCATGTAGGTTCTGGTCCAGCATTTTTAGAAAACTTCTGTGTTTAACATAGTTTTTCAGAGGTAGAGAGACATTGGGCTCCCCCACCACCATTCCACCTGTGAAATAGCAGACTGTATTTAACAGAAGTCTACAGTTCATATTAAGAAAAAAATCCTCCATATTATAAGTCATTTTTTCCTCATTCTGAATGAGTATGCTGTAATCCATAGTCTATGTAATATTTCATAAATTCTTATGTTTTAAAGCTTAAAGGATATTACCTGTAAAGTGTACAGAAATATTTAATTCTAAAAATAAATTAATCTAACTTGGTTGGAATAGATTCTTTTGGTTTGAGGTTTGGGGTTTTTGTGGTTTGGGGTTTTTTTTGGTTTTTGTTTTGTTTTGTTTGTTTTTTTTGAAGGAGCATAAATACATCTACATCAACTAAGAATTTTGACATGAGGTTCTGAAGTGCCTTCTAAAGCCATTTGATCTCTAGAGCGCCAAGAAAATTATGGTGAAAGTCTAAAACATATTGTCAATGACATTGAACCAGAGCGGAATAACAGCGTAGTGAGTTTGTTAAGAAGGCTAATACCAACTCTGTAAGAACCACATGTGCAATAAAGAAATATATATTGATTTGTCCTTGCTCACTTGAGACTTCATCCCAAAGATACTAGGATGAAATTAATCCATTTAAAATAATATTAAAGTCCCTCTAAATAAAGAGAGCAATAAAGCAGCTTTTATATTCTTTATTTACTTTAAGCACAACAAGTCTGTGCCGTATCAGTTATGTTTCTGTGGGGTTTTTTTCATATTAGGAAAGCATAGTGTGTGCTTAAGTCAAGAATAAATTGTAATGGTTTTCCACATTGTTAAATGTCAGACAGTTTCTTTTTTTGTTTGTTTGTTTGTTTGTTTGAATTAACTGGAATTAACAGCTTCCAGCAGGTTTAAAGACCATTGACCAATTACATTAGTTTTCTTTAACCACAACAGACATTTACATTAAGTGGTTTAAGTATTGTTAATTAGTTTCAGTATTTCCATATGAAAATAAAAATAATAGTTGATATTTCTAGAGCACTGCCTCATTGTGGATTTCACACTGATTGAACAGGAAATTTCTTTAGAATAGGAAGTTCTGAAATTGCTTAGTACAATAGGTCAAATTTTTCCTAGTTGTCACAGTGAAAGCTATCATAGATTCATCTCAGCGAAATCAGTACTAATTTTATCTTAAGAGCTTTCTAGCTAAGCCATAGAGCAAAAATTATATAGACTGTTATACATCTAAATCAGGTGTGCTCTGAGCCAGCACCATTCCATACTCACCACAATGAAACAATACCAAACTGAACACCAAACGTAGGATGCATCAGCTCACCTAATATATTTCCTTAAAACATTTTTAGTATTTTCCACAGCAGTTGGATCACATAACCAACTTAGAATATACCAGGGAGAAGAACAGTTATCATAGAATCATAATCATTAAGGTTGGAAAAAGATCCTGTGGGAGAAAGACTGGGGGTAAAATTACATTTTAATAGATGGAGATTGCAATCAGTATGCCCAACTCACTACACAAAATATATGCTAAGGGGGAAAATGTGGTTACTACTCCCTGTCTGGAATGCAGACAGCATGCCTGACTTCCCACGCACAATCCAAAGAGGACTAAACAGAGGGTGGAACGCATCGAAGTTAGGAGACATTGCAGTCAGGCTCTGCTGAAATACTTGCAGAGGAGGAAACTTGGTGATACTTTTTAGCTGACAAGTCATGTAGCTGCTGAAAAACAAGGGAGATAAAAGACGTCTTGCTGTTGAACCAGCAACTGACACAAAACCACTCTCCTTGAACTCATGTATATCACCAACCCAAGGCTAACTCAAAGGAGAGTTACCTGTCTAAGCTATGACCAGACAGGTTCTCCAGAGCTGGAGCTGTGGGAGACTATGTCAAAGGCTCTGCTTAAGTTCAGGTAGACAACATCCACAGCATCTTCCTCATCCACTAAGCAGGTCACCTTGTCACAGAAGAAGGTCAGGTTAATCAAGCAGCAGCTGCCTTTCATAAACCTGTGCTGGCTGGGCCTGATCTCAGGGTTGTACTGCATATGCTGCGTGACAGCACCTCAGGATGATCTGCTCCCTAAACTTCCCCAGAACTGATGTCAGGCTGAGAGGCCCCCCCTGCATCCTCCTTGTGGCCCCCCTTGTAGCTAGGCCTCACGTTTATTAACCACCAGTGAAATGAGACTTCCCTGCCTAGCCAGGCCTGTTGGTAAGTGGTTGGTGAGCAGTTATGCCAGATCCCTCAGTACCTTCAGGTGGACCTCATCCAACCTCATAAACTTGTGAGTGTTTGAGTGGTGTAGCAGGTCACTGATCATTTCCCCTTGGATTATGTGGGCTTCATTGTGCTCCTCTTCCCTGTCTTCCAGCTCAGGGTATCCAGAGAACAACTGTTCTTACTATTAAAGACTCAGGCCAAGAAACCATTAATTACCTCATTACCTTAATTAATTACCTTCCTTTCCTCATCCTTTTTCACTATGTTTCCCCCTGCATTGAATATCCAGTAAAGGATGGAGATTTTCCTTAACCTTCATTATCTTTTAAGACAGTAGCCAGATTACATTTTTTAATTTTTTTAACCTTTCATACCCTGTTTTTCTTGACAAGGCTTTCCCACACTTTCTATAAACCTTTATATTGGGAAATCTTTCTTTTTCACATTATCTTTATTTTAATCCCATTCTTCCTGGATAAGAGCTGTTTCTGCTTGACTGATGAGTGACACATAACTTGGAGCTTTCAGGATGGAGTGGTGTTGGAAAGAAAGAGATGAAAACTTCTTGATTGCTTTCCATGTGTAGAGACTTATAGTGACTTCATTCATTAATAAAAGGAAATCAATTAAAGGGAGAACCAGATCTAGAAACATATCACTATGGTGAAGGCAATTTTGGCATGCATACCAGCTGCCATTAAAGACTAGTAAATTATGACTGTGTAAAGTATTTTCTGGCTGGATCAGTAAATAAAGAACTCAAAAAGCATTAAGCCATACATACATTGCAGTTAATAGGAAAATGTAAGATGAGGCTAGTAGAATGTATTATATTAAGAGAAGCTGTGTATAAATCCTAGGAGAAGACTACCCTATTTATATCAGCTATGATAAGAAGCAGAATGACATAGCAAGTGTCAGAAAATCCAAGATATAGGGTTAAGCCATGACATGAGGTTTTTCCAGCATCTACTTTTATTTTTCTTTTCAAAAGCACTAGAAAAACAGAAGTATTGTAGCACTGCAAAACTTGAAAACGTCTAAAAATAAAATCCTTGTTTAGTGATGCAAAGACCATTAAAGTACATGGATTATTAAATTTTTAAGGGCTAAAAGGATCTGCTATGGTTGCTGAATAGTGACCTTCTGAATAATGCAGATTTCTGACACATCTAGTGATTTTTTCATTTTCCCTTTTAATAATATGTGCCTCAGCTACATATGTCCTGATCTGCAAATAACATATATTATTAAGTCTTTACTGCTTCCCACTTAAGCTGTTTCAGTAATTAGAGCATTTGGTCTTATTGAGCTGATGCAGCTGAAATTTATTTATCTTCTACAAGTGGGTTTGTCATGTTCAATTCTTCTAGATCAAAGGCCATTATCCTGTCAGCAATCTGGTTCTTGTGGATTCTTGTGGACATTGATCAAGTCATCCACATAAAGTAAAAATCTTACTTTCTTGCTAAAAAACATGGTTTCCTTCATTTCAAACTATGGCTAAAATTCTCTAGTTTCTCAAGCTCATATATCTTGTAATAGTCTCATTAATGACAAAAGTAATACAATCTCAAAATTCCTACTTTGCTATTTTCATGTAAAGGGATTTAAAATATAATTTATAAATTGTGTTAGCCTCCTGTATTACAGCATCGAAAGAGATCAAATGCTCAGCTATTTACCAAACATGACCTTAAGTCCTTTATCATACTTTAGCTTTGGTAAGTGACTTTTAAAATACCTTTAAGGAAAAACTATACTTAAAAACTAGTCCATCTGCCATTGTCAGTTTAATTCTAAACAATGTGGTAAAACTGCATTTTTGTGATAATTGTAATTCAACGTAGTAACCCAAGTAATCTAAGTGTTCCTTTTCTGAACAAAACCTCCATATCTCAATAAAATACTTAACAAAAGCCAATGTGAAATTCCTAATTGTTTTCACTGCAGTTAGAAAAGTGACCTAATTTTGCAACATTTTGATGGAAGCACTCATTTTTATGAGAGTTATCACTAATTTGCCCTAGGAAACAGCTGCTCAAAGAAAGGGGAAAGTCTCAGGCTTAGTTTTTCCTAAATAATAACGAATTTTTTTTCGGGTTAATCTAAATTGTAAATTAGCTCTTACTAGAAGATTTCTGTTTAAATTCAGCTAGTTCAAGGCTCTGGAAAATCAGTTCTTTAACGCAACACAGACTATCCCTCAAGCAAAGTACAGACTACTGAGGGAGTATCACTGTAAATACAAATTTCTCTATGGGACAGTTGCGAAGACTGTGATTTCTTCTTGTGAATACAGCAATAACTTTGGCTGGGTTTTTTTCACTCAAAAATACTGTGGTAAAAATGAATTAGCACTTTCTAGACCTTAAATCCACTGAAAAAATTGAAAGACAGCTTAATTCTTAAATGGAAAGAAAGATTAATTCCAATGTTATGTAAACAGTTGTTCAAAATTTGGAGATTCTTTCTCCAAATTAGAAATATAGACAGAATTCCATTCAGTTTTAATTTTTACATAGTCTTATGTGCCACTGCAAGTGAGTAGGAAGCCTTCAGTATTATATAATCCAGCACATAAATTTTGCTGACGAAAGTGCTCTAGAAGAAATGTTATAAAAGAACAAGTATATATAGGATTGAAAGAAAACAATTAAAAACAAACAAAAAAACCCTCAAACCAAACCAAAAAAAAACAAACAACAACAACAAACCCCCAACCAAACAACAACAACAAAAAACAAAATGGGGAAAGCTCAGATTTTTGTTAATGTTGTTCTCATTGTTTCTTTGATTTTTATTACTAACCTTATAAAACATTTTTGAGAAATTTCTTCTGTTACTATTTGTGTCAGTGAAGGTCAGGTCAAGAAAATGGACTAAAGAATCAAGTTTGACCTATTACTGCAAAACAAGTTCACAGAGATTCCTTACCTTTATTATATTTTACGCCTAACACCAGCAAATTACTGTTTCAGGAGTACCAGATTGCAAATCACAGAATCACAAAATTAACTGAGCTGAAAGGGACCCACGAGAATCGAGTCCAACTCCTGGCCCTGCACAGCACCATCCCCAAGAGTCACACCATGTGCCCAAGTGCATTGTCCAAACATGCCTGGAACTCTGTCAGGCTTCATGTTGTGACCAGTTCCCTGGGGACCCTGTTCCAGTGCCCAGCCACTCTCTGGGTGAAGAACATTTTCCTGATATCCAGCCTAATCCTCCCCGACACAACTTCAGGCCATTCCCTCAGGTGCTGCCGCTGTCACCACAGGGAAGAGATCAGTGCCTGCCCCTCCTCTTCCCCACACAAAGAAGTTGTAGACTACAATGAGGTCTCCCCTCAGTCTCCTCTGTTTATGCATACATATACAGCAGTTTGAGTCAGTACTTGACATGATATTTAAACGTAGGCTTGTGAAGATGTCCATATTTTTAATCCTCCATAATAGTTATACGTAAATTTAATGTTAATACTCCCATGTATTCCAAATTAACCAAAAAGAGAACCACTTATGGCAAATTAGAACTTTAGAAATGAAGCGAGAGAAAAAAGCAAAGGAAGAACACTGAAAAGCTCTCATTCTACAACTGAAAACCTTAAAAAGGCAAGGAAAGGCAAGCTTCCTTTAATTTTGAAGTTTCCATGTATATTCTTGCTATGAGAAGTCCCTTATCTCCCTCATACTGACAGAGGAACACACACACACACACATTTTGTGTAGACAAGCATTAACATACACTCTACGTTCTATGTTCTCTGCTTGGAAGGAAAACTCATAAACGGGAAATACTTTAAACTTCAGAAACACTTGACTTAGGTTCTGTGTTGAAACACAAATTCAGATCTTAAATGTTTTGTCTACATTCCTGTTAATTTAATCTTGGAGAGGGAGGTTTGTTCAAGCCTTGTTTACCTATTGCTTATGACATAAATATATAGCCCATAAATTTTGCCTAAGATTTGCTCCATGTAAGTCTCGATTTGCATAACATTATAAAGTGTAAAAACATGTACTTTCATGCTGGAAACCTAAAGTGTTAAATTTCTCATAATTCTGTTTTTAATAGCTTCTTTTCAGTCATGAACATTAGACATATTCTAATAGATACAGCCCTTATGTGTCTCCAAGTATGCTTCAGCCGTACTCTTTGGGTCATTGTCAGCATATTTGTGTCTCTCACTGTCTCATATTCTGGTGAACATATTAATTCTTTCCTCTTCAGTTTCCTTGATGCTTTCCCAGAGTTCTGTACTTAAACATAAGAAACTTACAACAGCAACGTCTTTTATATGCAGTCTCTACAAACATTTGTCTTAAGTGAGTGGGGGTTTTATGTTTATTTCTTTTTCCACTTTAGCCTAAGCAGTTATAAAAACTTCTAAGGGAAATTAAAGATACTACCTTTTGTGTGTGTATGTTGCCTTAATTTAAATTAAATATAAATAAGTGTAGCAGATTCTTCCCTTATGCAGTTCTCTGGCATTGCTTGGTGCCATCTTCTTTGTTATTGACGTGTTTGTCTTCTTGGCTTTTAGAACATGAAGACTTCATCTGCAATTAACAGTTTTGAATACATTCTTAAACTCCTAGTGAATTTCAACTTAGGAAGAATGTGAATCTTCACATTTCCTAGCATTTGCAAAAAAAAAAAAATTATCGTTCTACATCATCATTACAAACCCAGCAATACTGTCTGCTATTTGCTTCCAGTGTTTTGCAAAACCTATTTTGCTTGGCTGTCACAAAATAATCAGTACTTTGGAGAAAGAAAAAAAATTCCTTTGCTGAAGTTTCCCTGAAGAGTTTGGGTTTGGTTGGGTTTATTTTGCCTTTGTTGATTTTTTAAAAGTTATTTATTTCTTTACTGTCAGGAGTTCAAAGAATTAAATATCTCTTCCTACCAGAAAACTTCTGAAAAATAACTTTGTTTGCTTTCAACATGATTTAAAACATTTCATGGTGGCAGATTCTATCATTCTAAATGTAAATGCTTGACTTATTTATTTAATTTAATAATGACTTATTTAATTTTTAAATAACACTCTATGGTTTATTTTTGGATGGTGCATAATCCCTGGATGTGCAAAATAACATAGCACTTCCAGTCATGTATCTTTTTGTTCATTGTACTGGGTCAGTCTGGGATGAAGTTATAAAGTCTTCTAAAGCAAGCTGTGATCCAAGGAAAGCCCTTGCTGGAGCAGGCATCTGGCTGGACTTACAACAAACTGACCACAGCCCCCATTCCCAGTCCCTCTGTGCCACCAGAGAGGAGAAGGTAGAGAAGCTGAGTGAGGCTCAGCCTGGGAGGATGGGGGAGGTGGTTTTAGATTTCTTCATACTTCTCATTATGCTACTCTTTTTATTAACTGGTAAGAAACTAAACTAACTTCTAATTTGCCCATGACTGAACTTGCTTAGTGATCTCCTTGTCATTATCTCAAGCCATGAGCTTTTTGTTATATTTTCTCTCCCCTGTCTTGTTTGGGGAGAGGATTGCTAGCACATCTTGGTGAGTATCTGGCAGTCTGCAAAGGTCAACTCACCTCAGGTTACTGGTCAAGATCAGTCCACCACACTTAGAAAAGAAAGGATGTAAGTATCACAGGGTTTGTTCTCTGGAATTGTGTTGGGGTGTAACAGTGAGAAAACGTAGGTAAAATGAGACTTCAGTATACAAGCAGCATGACTAAGTACTAAAGGTTTTCCTTTGCAAGTTAGAATGTTAGACAGAGAGTGTAGTAAGTATATTAACAACTGATCAATCAACAGAAAGATCCAGTTGTTAAAATCACATAGAAAGATACGGATTTGTCACGGCCTCAAGACCAGTCAAGTCACCTAAAACAGAACCTTGGCAATTTGTAACTGTGATACCATTTTTTGGATGAATAGTTAATTCCACCTAAAAAAAGGTCTTCCTGAATAAGACAGCAAACAAAACCACGGGGCAGAGACAATGATTTGTGCAACTGACAGTTGGAAGAACCAATAAAGACATGGGAATGAGACCATCATGAAGACTAATTCTCCCAGTGACTGAGTTTGTGAAAGGTTTGTCCAGTTTTGTAACTGCAGTAAGTATTTCACCTCACAAAGAGGATATGGTGAAAACTCATATAGTACAATGTTAAAAGAGAACCTCATGAATAAAATAATAATTTTATATTCAGGGTAAACCTTTGACACTGAGCAGAAATACATATTAGAATTATGCATTGAATGGTGAAGATAATGAGAAACAGTATACAGCTGCCTCACTTTCTTAATATTTATTACATTCTTTATTACATTTGCAGAGAAACCATGTTTTTCTTACTTTACAGGTATCTATACACACCGGCAAATAGCAATATTTCTATATATGTGTCTACAAATTTTACAAATATACATAGATACATACATATATATAAATATAGATATAAAAAAAATATA
>WEIT01003312.1:8842-56801 GCA_013389985.1 Dryoscopus gambensis | reverse complement strand
AATATATATATATACACACACACACATATATAAGCATCCACAAGTACGCCTTTTTCCTTTGGCACACATAGCATGGCTGTGCATTTAGTATATCTTCCAGAGATAAAGGTCAATCAGCTTTTACCCAAATCCAAAATCAAAAAAACCCAAAAATTTCTAATGAGGTCTACTGTCAAACATGTAAACACATAAACAAACAAACAAACATGAACCTGCCTTATTGGGGTTTGGACTAGTTGATTTCCAGAGGTCCTTTTCAAACCTGAGAATTCTCTGATTCTGTGTTGACAATCTTTAAAAGTTCATGTAAAACTTAAGAAGCAGAGATTTCTGAACAGGCTTTCTTGTTTTGGCTCAGTGCTGGAACTTGCCAGAGCACAGTGGTTCAAATTTTATTATCACACATCTGCTACCATCCTGCAAATATTGCAAAGAGAGGCAAGCATGACTGTAAACAACAACCCAGGTAAAATGGGCTTTTCATTTTTCAACCTGAAGGGTTTAAAATCAAACCCAATGAGTTGAACCTGAACATCTGGCTTATTTCTCTATAATCATCTGGTGAAAGCACTCTCTGAGTAGGGAATCTTCTCTCAATCAGTAAATTGTGAGGCAAGACTGCTTCAGTATCCTGGCTTATTTCAGCTTATTACTTCTTATAACCCTACCACTGTCATGCAGAAGAAAAAAAACAATAAGGAGATGCATATGAGGAAGTCAATTATTCATTGAATCATAGAATGGCCTAGGTTTGAAGGGATATTAAAATTCATCTAGTTCCAACCACCCTGCCATGGGCACTGACATCTTTTGCTAGACCATGTTGCTCAGAGCTCCTTCCAACCTGGCCTTGAACACCTCTTGGGATGGGGCCTTCACTTCTCTGGGCAACCTCTTGCAATGCTTCCCCACCCTCACAGTAAAGAATTTTTTCCTAATATTTAATCTAAACCTACTTTCTTTCAGTTTGGAATCATTCCCCCCTAGCTTTGAAATAATACTGTTTGACTTCTATAAATGGAGCCTAGTCTTGTTTACGGAACTAAAATATCTGCAGATAACTGAAAAAAAAAATAAAGCTTCACATATATTTTCTCTTTGTATGTATGGAAGGCTGATAGTTTTTTTACTTCTACATGTGTATAAGTTATAGCTAATTATAAGTTTTAATTCCTTTTGGAAATAAGATGCTATTTCTATCACCTTTCTGTGAGACTTCTGTGAATCACTATACTCTAACCTCACAAGTAAGAATGATTTTTCTCTGGTTCTTTTTCTTTCCCATATTGATTATGTTATGACCTGTTGAAACAAAGACTATTTCTTAATGTTTATTTGGAGTTTATGTAGAACAGTAGGCTTGTGATCTGGATCAGAATTTTTAGAAAAGAATAATAAGAAGAGTATTTGCCTTTTGCCCCATTTTCTGAAGATATCCAGACATGTATGTATTTTACTCACAGAATCTAAATCAGCAGCCACTAACATGGACTGGTTCTGATTTGCCTCAAACATATTCCTAACATAGCATGTCAAACCTATTGCTACAGTGAGCTGCTTTACTATGACTTTATTTGTCTTAATGAAGAGAATGGCTTTTCTATTGCAAATAATAGGAAAGAAAAAATGTCTCTGAAGTGCAATCTGCAGTAGCAGATATACAATATCTATATTAGTTTATTATTATTGTATACCATCAATTTTTTTTACATATTTATATATGAATATTTGTGTGTAGTTTCTTCTTTGGGAAGAATAGGTTATGAAAACTGAGAAATATTCCAGATATGTCCTTACATCTCGTAAGTACATAACAAGCATTCTTGCACAATTATTTTGATAATAAAATATCCTGCCAAATTACATTCTGGAAACAGCTTCTGCTATTGTTTCTGTATAGGTTGTTATATGAGCAACCCAATAAGCTGGAACAACTGGTATTGTTAGGGATGATTACCAGACCTCAGGTGTACTGCAAGAGAGAAGAATGTGACTGAGAGAAACAAAACCTGTACAGAAACAGTTCTTCCGATTACTTCTTCCATATCTATACAAAATAGGAAGATTTTCTACTTCATTCAACTGGCTTTGTTAGAGAATAGGAAAATTTGCAACTACCATCAAAGAAAGGCTGTGGTATAGAATTCTTTATATCTACAAAGCTAATAAGTAATCTTCGTGATATTGTATACCACCGACATCTGACATCAACCCTCCACACAGTTTAGCCTCAGATTTGACTCATATTTAGGCATAGATTTGACCTAATTTATTTTATGTATATATTGGTCAAAGGAAATTATCTCTGACACCTGTACTATACTCTAGAACAAGTAAAACCAGTAAGTATGGATATATAACAAACAGAAAACTCTTTTAAGAGGCACAGATCCTTAAGAGAAATAAAGAAAAATATTGGGATGCTGAAGTGATAAAAATATTGGGAGGTTAAAGTAGCACAAGAGGCATTTCCTAAGACCATTGTTCTTGGGAAAACTGTCAAATGTCTAGGAAGAGAACCAGACAGAACACATATTTCTAAAACGTTGTGAAAGATTTACAAAACAAATGAAGGCAATGATCAGGACAGAAAATCAGAGCAATGTGTCACTGAGGAAGAGAACTCACTAAAAAATGATCCCAAATATTAAACTGCACACTTGGGATCTATCTTAGATGTGCAGCATGATGCTCATTTGTAAGTTATGAATAAGCTGGAAGTGTGGTAAGTTTCATAGCCAATAGCTATGTTGCTAAATAATTGCATAAATGGATTCCAGAATTCAAAAATAAGAGTCAAGAAACATCAAAGCAATAAATGCTGCAGACAGAATTTTAAGAGAAAAACATTAACATCATTGATTTGTACTAACATGCTAAAACTTCCGATATAAATAACAATGATAATTTGTCATTCATTTTCTATCAACAATTTCTAGCTGTGGACAAGAGTGCAAACAAATTCTTATTTGGTAATAATATCAAAATATTTTAAAGAAAAATTGAAAAGATTATACACATTGTGTTCTGCTGCAGGAAAAAAACAAAGTAAAACTGAACCAGAACAAAGATTGTAGGAGGAATTTATGGAGAAGTAAATATACATTTTCTTATTTTATGGTTATGAGGTTTGGAACCAGTGTGGTGTGTTTGCAAACAAAGCTGAATTATGTGGATATGTATGAGTGGATGGGAGTGTTGCAAGAGGAGCAAGATACAGACTCATGAATTCATAACACAGTTACCAAAGGTTCCAGTTCTAGACCCTGGACTACAGTCTATTTTTTTTTCTACTGATGAGCATGTAAATGCCTCTGTACACATTTGTGCTCTTCCTTTCTCTCCCAAATTCCCATTGTCACCTTCCTGTTCCTCCAGTGTTGCAGTGCATGTGGCTCCAGCCACAGCCCCCACGCCTAACAATTCCTGGTGGATGACCAACCCCCAGGGCTCTGCACTCTGACATCTTCTGATCACTGTGAGTTCCTGTACCTCCGTGAGAACTGCTTTTTGCATACTGTTATAGGTTCAAGGTTTTCCCCATCCAGTTTTACGTATATCCTGATGTTTATGCATACCCTGTGCGGAATATGTATGACCTCTGGAAAGTTCTGTTAAGTATGGTTCTTTATTTCTTCCTTCAAATGGAAACCCTCCCCTGAGCTTATCCCTTTGGATGTACCCCCTGTCACTTCACAATGTGCAGAACACCATCGGTTGTAATCTCTCTATCCCGCCCTTTCTGGCACCCAGACAAAAGGGGGTGGAAAGTGCGGGACAGGGTCTTTGTCTGCATGCTCATTCAAGTAAAGTTGCAGAAAAGATCCCTCTCTGTCTCTGCCTTTATCGACGCTATTTTCGCATCGGTTTGCAGCCTGCTCCCTGAGAGGGAGAGCCAATGCCGGTTCTGTTATTTTGTAACAGAATCCCTGCCGAATACGGCTGTATCAAGGTCCGCTCCGGGACGCCTTAAACAGCTGAGACGCAGCGTGGTCTCCAGTTGACGGCAGCCTGCGTCACTCCAAAGTTTTTTTTTATTGTACCTTCCTCCACAAAAGCATGTTGCGATAGTCTTCCACCAGCCTAAATATTCTTTTTTTTCTCCTTCAAACTTATTATCTCACTCTCTTTCAGAGGCTTCCTCTGTTTTGTTATTTGTCTTGAGCTCCTTTTCATTTCTTGCAGACAAAACATAGATGCTGGCTGGGTGAGTGAGAATAGAATAGAATAGAATAGAATAGAATAGAATAGAATAGAATAGAATAGAATAGAATAGAATAGAATAGAATAGAATAGAATAGAACATAACATAATATTCCAGTTGGAGGGACCTACAGAGATTATCTAGTCCAACTGCCTGATCATTTCAGGCTGACCGAAAGTTAAAGCATGTTATTAGGATCCAAATGCCTCTTACATACTGACACATTTGAGGCATCAGAAACCTTTCTGGTAAGCCTGATCCAAGGTTTGGCCATCCTCTCAATACAGAAATGCTTCATAATATTCAGTCTGAACCTCCCCTGGCTCAGCTTTGAACCATTCACTTATGTGCGTCCCAGGAAACAGAGCTCAGTACCTCCCTCTCCCCTTCCTCTCTTCAGGAAGCTGCAGAGTGCAATGAGGTTACCCTCAGCCTCCATTTCTTCAAACTAGAGAAGGCCAAACTCCTCAACCACTCCTCAGGACATACCTTTCAGTCCTTTACACCATCTTAGATGACCTTCTCTGGACACATTTAAAGACCTGAACATTCTTCTTAACATGGTGGGCCCAGAACTGCACACAGTGCTCATGGTAAGCCTGCACCTGCTGAATGCAGCAGAATAATCATAGCTTTTAGCTGACTGGTGCTTCTGTGTTTGATGCACCCCAAGATGGATTCACCCTCTGGCTGACAGGGCACACTGCTGGCTCACACTGAGCTGTGGCTCTATCTGTATCTGCTTCTTCCCTTAAGTAAGGAATATTCTAAATTAACTTGTATAGAGCTGAGCATTTATACTGATGTAACACACCTACACAGCATCTGATCTGGCTTGGATGCTCCAACTCTGTACTACATTATAAACTGTGGATGTTTAATAAGAAGCCTCAGGGCTCAGACAAATTATCAAGTCATCCCAGTCATCTGAGTTAATTAATTGGCTATGTTCTTAGTTTGCCTCTGACAAAATGAAATAAAATGACATATTACTGAAAGAAGGTGCTGTGAGTAAGTCATGCTCTCTGTTTCATGCATCCAGGTACAAGAGGTTTTAATTCAGGCTGTCTCATCAGCCAAGATAAACCAGATATTAGCCTGAGTCTTCAGGCTCCCCTTCATGTTGGTAGATCTACCTTTAGGTGTAGTGGAAATAGTACAAATGTCACTGTTCTTCTGCATGGACTTCAGCTGCCTTATAGAGTATCTGTGGATTTGGGTTAGAAGCCCAAGTAACTTTTCCAAATACAGTTTTTAAAGTAAACCCACAATTTTGAATATAGTCTCACAATTCTAATGGCACTGGTGAGATTTTGTGACTTATGGAAGCCTTTTGTACCAAGCTTTTGCTGTCATTGCCTATATATCTCATTCACCAAAAAAACCCCCCAAACCCTCACTTTGGTAGGGCCAATGCTCCCCTACAATGAAAGAGATTAATTGAAGAAGGGAACCATTCACAGGGTACACAGATTTTTTTGCTGGTGGACACAGTCAATACCTGTCATATCTAGGTTTGTAATATTAAGATCCCACTAGAGAAGTCTTGCAGATATTCTTATCCATGTGAAAAAGTATTGCTTGGGCAAAATTTCTGTGTAACTTCTAGAAGAAAGAAAATGAACATCAGGAAGGGCTTCGGCTTTTTCAGGTGAATATTTTTGAAAATCAAAAGAACTATGTTGAGACAGGTGCTGAGAATAGCTAAGTGAAAAGTCTCATCAAGCAACAGAAAATCCTTCCCAAGGAGTAGGGGCCCATAGGTCTGCATATGTAAGGAAAACTCCTTTTTCACATGAGGCATTCTGTATCTCAAGACAATAACTAAAGAAGGATGAAACACTGAGTATGAAAATACTATTAAAACTTCTCAATATTTTGTGTAAGACAGGAAATGGCACTGGAATGCACTTTTTTCATTTTGCAGTATTTCTATAATAGTTTAATTGAATGACTGCACTATTTGAATGCTTCTGTCTTTCAGGTAAAAAAAAAGCACATATTGAATCTGAGATCATAACTAGAGATGATGATTTCAAGTCCAGTTCCTTTTTCATTAGTAAAGAAAGTAGACTAAGATGTTGATCCTTAAATAAAAAAAAGTTCTTTATCAAACAGCAGGGGGCAATGGAACATAAATCAAAATAAAAAAAGCTCTTTTACAAAGTAGTGGAAACATAAAATAGAATATTACTACCTGAACATTCTGTTTGCTCTAGTGAATGTTTTATGAGGAGATAAAAATACAATGGGGATTTTCTGGAAGGAAAAGTAAGGAGAATTTTTCATGTAACCTACAAAAGTATATGAGCAGAAGTATATGCAGTTTGTGATATGTCAAAAGCTCAATAAATTTTTTTCTGTAGAAATTTTTAAAAATTTTTAAGTGGCTATCAGTTTCTGGTCTATAAACACCTTTATGTATCTGTAAGTTGAAGGATATAAAATCTAGACAGAAATAAGATTCCACTGAAGGAGAAGCCTGATTTCCTCTAAAAAAAGAATATTATACTATCTTTTCACTCTTTGATTGCAGCATAATTGTAGTGTATGTAATTAGATTTTTTGTCATTTTTATTATTTATACAAAGCAGTGTAATACTTAAACATTTGTGAATGTTATTTATTATCAAAAATGCTAACTAGTTTCTAACTTAAATGGAATAATCAATATATGCTACAATTCCTTTTCTTAGTACATACTTCAGAATTAAATGTGTAATTGTACATTCTGTCATTCAAATGAAAGAATACTCAACTTCTTATTTTAATGATATGTGAAGTATATAGCATATATTTTAATGTCACATAGTATTTTATGTTAATAAAAAGGAGGCATTTGCATATAAGACTGTTAAAGCCCATTACAAACAACAAAGGATGTAATGAGTCTGTCATTGACTCATGCAACATTTTAGAAGTTGCATTCCAAGGGAGTGAAATTCATTAAAACACCTGAGAGCCAGAGCTCACCTATGCCAATTGCCAAAGCAGTGTGGGAGATGATCTATTTGAGAGTCTCCTCAAGAATAAGCACTTACGGAGGTTGTAAAGCTTTCCGTTAGACCCGGCACTTAGCTCATACCAGCTTTTCTGCCTATGTGCACCAGAAAGGAGGATGTTTCCCTCAGCCCCTAGATATGATAATGAAAGTATCCAGTTCCATGGACAAATCCATAACACGTCAGCGGGCTCACACCTCTTACTAACCAAACCTATGAATGCTTGAAGACTGCATGAAAACTAAAATAATTTATTTTATTTCAATGAAAAGATTGGGATAAATGTTTATGTCTGATATTAGGGGAAAAAAAGTGCCTTTTAAAATAGTCATGGATCTTCTGAACTTGTCATGTGATTATACTCTTTTATAAGGCAGAATCTTTTTAACCTACTTACTAAAAACTGGCCCTTTGCTGGCTTTCTATTACCTGTACCTATTAGCTTTAGTAAATAGGACCAATTGTCACTCTGGACAGTTTTAATAGGCTTATCTATATTACTAGAGACCACTTCATAACATTTCTAGCACTCTCTTTTCTCTCACTAGGTTTTCCTCTTTCATCTGCTCTGGTAAATCATTTAGGTTTTCCAGGCAGCTTCAACAAGACCAGCACCAGCAGCCACATCAGTCAGACACATCAGAGACTCCTGGCAGCTCTGCCACATGCAGGATTGTTTTGCTGCCACTCCTGGAGCAAGAAAGATGGCAAACTGCAGAGTAGATTCTTTTATGTAACATACACAATCTTCCCTCAGCCATTGGGAGACAATGAAATACATTTCTTTCTGTCATTGCCTTTTCCAAAAATCCTGAACACTGAACACTTCTTAAAAGAAAAGGTAAAGCAGAACTAGGAGATGTTATACTGTTGTGTATCACTGCATTAATAAACTTTAAGTCTGTAAAATAGACAGTTTATATAAAAAGTAATTCTCATATAGATAACTATACTGTGTTCTGACAATCCTGTATGCTTTTGTGCTTTAATGAAATGAGCACATATGCCATTCTCTTTTTCTCTTAAAGAGATAACTACCTCTGATATTGTCAGATAGATAGCACCGAGAGGTTGAAGTAATACTGTGTGAAGTACAAATCTGTAATCTTCTAAGTGCTTAAGTTTTTCAAATTTAAATATAAATTTAAATATAAATTTAAAGTATTTTTCAATTATAAACTTTTTTACAGTGTTATTTCATATAGATGTTTAATTCAGTAATCATATTGATGTTTTAATATTTATGTTACTTTATTATTCTAGACATATGTAAATATTATTTGTTGTCTGAAAGAAAATTATCTAAACATGCTAACTTTTGAGACAACAAACAATTTAAAATCTCTTGAAGTCTAAGCTATCACTACTATAACAAGAAGAAATGTATTAATTTCCAATGAATTTGGATTTCTTATGAATACAAGATTTTAAAAACTGCTAGTCTCTGTGATGCCTAAGTTTCTGTTAATAATGTGTAGGAACATACTTTGGAAAGCATAATGTTGTAAGTAATGGAAGGAGAGGAAGCGCACACAAGTGTTACACAAAAGTGAGGTCTGACAGGGAATTAGAACACTGTGTCTGGATATGTACCTAGCAGCACTCAAAAGATGGTCTCAGTTATAGTCCTTCTGTATAGTAACGTGTAATTACATGTTTATGAGGAGATATCTGTTATAACCAATAGTAGACTATAACTTTTATGATGCTCTAGATAGCAGCTATGTTTCTAAGCAGTGTCTGTGAAATGTCACAAACATTTTGTGTGACATTTTTTATTCTACTGCAAAACTCTAGTGTTGTCATATTACATATTTAGCTTCTAAAGTTGATTGATTGCTTCAGAGAAAAATGTATATGGTATTCCACTTCTTATCTGAGTCAATGTTTTTCTCAATACTGTGAAGTAAATTAAAATAAAGTGTTTAAATCTACTGCTTATGATAAAGAAGACCAAATCTTATTCTAATAAATGTGAAATACAACTTGTCATGTTCCTTTCACTTTGTAGAAATGCTACCACAAGGCTTAGCCAGTTAAGTCTAATACGTTGACATTTATTTTTGCTGCAATAAATGTTAGGATTATATTTTTGCATTAAATTCTGGCATTTTTAAAGATCACGATGACAAGTGATTTATTCTTCAAATCACTCTGGTTTGTTTCTACTTTTTGAATATGGATTTGGCCATGTGTCTCCAAGGCACAGTACAAAGTATATTTCATATGTTTTGCAACCTATTAGTTTGATTTAAATCCACTTTTTCTGTCAGGATTTATGCAAGGCTTTCTTGATGTTATTTGCTCTGAATTATTGCCCAGAAATAATCACATGGAATCCAATTTCACACAGGCTGTGTGGCCTATGAGGTCTGTTGCTGTAAAGCTCTAAAGCTTTTAAAACTTTTTCAATTGAGATGATTCTTCAATTTTTTTCAATATATAAAAATATATATTTCAATATATTCACTGTCTTGCTTTACTTTCACAGTTGTCCCTTCCCCTCAAAGTATGAAGAATTTGATTGGGTTCACTAAGTACTGTGTGGTGGTTGACCCTGATGGGACATAAGGATGGGGAGAGATCACTCGCCAAATACGATCACAGGCAAAACAAGCTTAGCTTAGGAAAATTAGTTTAATTTATTACCAGCTAAATAAGAGTAGGGTAATGAGTCCAAATCTTAAAATGCTTTTCCCCTGCCTGTCTTCTTCACTCTTGATTTTCTCTATCTCATCCCTTTCTGCAGTGCAGGAGGACGAGGAAATGGGGGTTGTGATCAGTTCATCACATGTTGTCGCGGCCACTCCTTTCCCTTCAGGGAGAGGACTTCTCACACTTCCTCTGCTCCAGACAGTCCTGCATGCAATGGAGGAACTTCTGCAATGTAAGTCCTTCCCACAGGGCACAGTTCTTTACAAACTCCTCCAGAGTGGGTCCCTTACATGGGGTCACAAGTCCTGACAGCAAATCTGCTCCAGCAAGGGCTCATATCTCCAAAGGACAACAGGTCTTTTCAGGAACCTGGTCCAGTTCAGGCTTCCCATGGGGTCACAGTCTCCTTTAGGCATCCCCCTGCTCCAGGACAGAGTTCTCCAGAGGTTGCACGTGGATCTCTGCTCCCCCATGGAGGTCCATGGGCTGCAGGGGCACAGCTGCTTCACCATGGTTTTCACCACTCTTCTCAGGTATCTAGAGCATCTCCTCCTCCTTGTTTTTCACCGGCCTTGGTGTCTGCAGGTCTGTTTTTCTCACATATTCTCACTCCTCTCTTCTCTGAGTGCAGTTGCACTGCAGCTTTCTCCATCCCTTCTTAAATATGTTATCAGAGAAATATATTATTTAAGAATGAAAAAAAAAGAATGAATACTTTTAAAATACTAAATATTGTTAAATACTGTTAAAACTGCACCCTCTCAAACCACAGAACTGTAGAATACCAGGTTGGAAGGGACCTCAAGGATCATCTGGTCCAAACTTTCTTGGCAAAAGTACAGTCTAGACAAGATTTTCCAGCACCCTGTCCAGCCAAATCCTAGGCTGTGTTGGCTCTTTCAACATGTGTACAGTATTTCCACTCACTTTTACATATTTGAATATCATATTTCAATGGTTTAAAATTTATATGCATTCTTTGGAAGGAAATATGAAAAAAGAAGAGTTCTTGAGTTTTGGAAATGTACTAAACTTGTGTGCTCAAATGCTTCATTCAGAATCGACCCTTAGAAAATAGTTCACAAGTTTTTGCTTTCCAAAACACTTAGCAAAAGCCCTTGTAATATTCTATTGCTTAATTTGCATATATAAACATGCCTAGAGGAAGTCTTAATTTCATCCTGCCTATTTCTGATTACTTCTTTTCACCTCACCTTCATTTAGTACAGGTACATATGCTGGCAGAACTGCACTGCAGGGAAAGCTTTACCCTCAACATTAAAACAAACAAAATAACAACCCCCTGAAGCATTAAAGCTAGCAAAGTGGGTTCTTTAAGGGGTTTTCTTTCTTTTCCTGTGTTTTTTTTTTATTTATTTTTTCTGTGTTTTCTCTTCAGAAACCATTTAAATTTTTAACTGAATACCGACAGGTTGCTTAATTATATTTGCCATAAATCAATAAAGGCATCAACCAGCAGAGCACTAGAAGCATGAGCTAGTTCAAATGATATGATGTACATCCAAGAGAACTAGAGTAGTTATTTATTCTCTGAAAACGTAGCCTGATATCATGTTTTTTGTACATTTACCAAAGCCCTGATATTAGAATTTGACTGCATGAAGCCTAACAACCTTCACAATAAACAAGCAATCAACCAAAAACACAAACTCGAATATCATTTATTGCTTTCACAGCAGCAGAGAGAAAAGCCATGGGAAAAAAAAAGGGCAGTCTAGAGACATTGGAAGTAGGAGACAAATATTAAGTGTTCCAGAATCAAATTAGTTGTCTAAGACTATGTCCGCATTTGTAGTCTGGATGGGAGTAGTAATGAGCTTTTGAAGAAAATCCTTTAACTTATTATGTGCTGAGTTAGTTCTCAATGCTGCTTCAGACCACATATTCACATGCACATCCCCTACTCACACACCCACCCCCTTCCACAGGAAATTAAACAAATAAATGCCTGCACTCCATGAATATAAAAATACTTCGCATCTATCATGCAAGTGTACTTGAGTCTTTGAAAACTCTGGACTTCAAAAACTGCTTTTCTTTGATATATATAGAGAGCAAATGCCCTCATATATGCTTCCAGCCCTCAAGCTTTTGAGGTACTACTAATCCTTCCTCATATACCTATTTCATTCAGAATTCATTTTCAACCATCCCTCACTGGAGCTGATCAGGTTTATGATCTGTAGAAACTGTTCTTCAGTAGCTGTGATCTGCAGAAAAGATGACATTAGACAGAAAGTTAATGTGTTGTGTCTTCAAAGATACTTAAGGACTGACAGGCTTATTCTTTTGCTCTCCTCTGATCAAGATGTTTTGCAGCATCTGTATGATCCCTGCTGATTTGTCCCCACATTACCAGAGAAGGGAGGCAGCTTGGACCAGAAAAGTCATCGTGAATCCTTTGTAGTGCCCCAGTAATCAGGTGGTGATTTGGGCAGAGGAGAAGACAGAGAGGAGGGAGATGACTGAACATGTCATCACAGGTGTTATCCAGGATGTTCAGCAGGATTAATAGTTTGGGGTCCACATAGAGATCAGATGGAAACTAGGAGCAAGATGCACTGGATAGGTGACAATGGTGGTGACAGAGCTGCCAAACCATGCTTCCAAGTAACAATAATAGGAAGAAGTAGAGATCAACCTGATCAGCTAATATGCACTCCCAGACTACAGAACTTTGCAATCCTTTAGATGTTCAGATCTCCTGGAGAAGAGGGGACTACTGGATCTGGAAAATGTGGTAATTGCTAAGATTCTTTCATTCTTAGCACCACTGCACATATATTGTTTGTCCCTTTAGTTAGACTATATGGGCAAGATTTTCCAGAGTTAGTTTCTAGGGAATCATGTTGGCTGACATGATGATGATGATGATTTTAGACATCACATTTTTCTCCCAGATTTCTGCTTCTGTTCCTGATTTTTACTAATTTAATGAATGTTAACCCTTTTCCTCTACCATTCATATATTTATCCTTGTCAGATGACAGTCTGAGGACCCAGTGGCATAGGGGCAAACAGCATCTACCACAGTGCAAAACAGTACCACCAAAATGTCACAGATGTTGTCATAGCCCAGGAAGAAAGCACCAGTTTCTCATTTGAGTTTAAGTTACCTTACTTATCCCATCCATCTGCTCTGTTCCAGGAAAGAGGCTGTCCTGTGACCTGGGTGTTCAGATTAAATCTCCCACAGCCTGTCTAGGGTGCCTTGTGCTGAGTACTGCCAAACATAGTGGGAAAATGGAGAAGACAGAAGACACATTTCACGACTTGAAAATTTCATAGCATCTGATTTAAAGATTTGGCACATTAGTATTTGTCTAGGCAATGGTGGTGGGGACAACAGACAAGTATCTTGATCTGCTGTCATCATCTTCATGAGTCAGGAAAAAATAGAATGCGAGTGTCTTAGTTTAGAAGACAGGTAACTGCCAGGGGAAACCAGAGCCTTCCTTGGAACAGAGAATGTAAACCCCCCACCTCCGAATTGCTATAATTTTGAAATTATGGGGCTTTCAGGCAAAGATGTAGGGATAGGAATACCAGTTCTGTACTAAGAATAATTACAAACTACAAAGGTAGTGGTACAGAGGAAAGAACAACAACAAACAAATAATCCCAGAAACTCTGACAGAGTCAGAATACGACCTGACACCCTGTTGGTCTGGGTGTGGGAAGCAGTCCAAAATAAGTCCTCCTGGAGTGGAAGATGTGGCTCCGTTGGAGTAGAGGTGATCCTGTAGAAAGGGTCCGGTTGTGACAGGATGGGTCCAGTTTTCCTTGGGGAATCCGGAAAAANCCCCTGGAGTTACAAGAGATGAAAATATCTTTCAACCGGTTTCAACAGATGAAAATAGAATAAAAATTTTGGTTACATATTGCAACCCAAGACAGCGAGGCATCCAGAGAGATTCCCCAAAGAGCCCACACTCAAAGAGGCAAAGGTTTATGATATTATAGTTCTTCTGAAAGCTTTGAATTACATGTATAGTTGGGACTTATCACATAGGAGTCCAAATTAAGACTAATGTGAAGTGAACTCTTCCAACAGCATATAATGGATATGAGACCCAATATCAACATTTACCCACCAATACATTTGTTTTGAGCCAAAATACTTTTTAAAACAAATATAACCTATACCAATCATGGTTTTCTTTCATCAATGCATTTTGCGTAATGATTGCACTAATTTTGTTAGTATTTCAAGAGTAAATCTTCAGTTCTGTACTTCTTTCTACAACCCTCTCTAAATTTTGCGACATCGTAACTGCATATTAGCTACAGATAATCCATCATATTCAATGCTAGCAAATATGCAGATTATATAATCACTATACTGATATTCAGTATTGCCCTGTTCATACAATGTATTAGCACCTTTGGTTAGTGTCATGCTGGGAAAATTCTGTAAACTTTTTCCTCACTTCCAAGTTCTTTTGAGAAACAATGTGTGGAACTCCCAGTAATGAACTATAGCTTACACAATACTAGATATATACTGGATAACTCTCTTTCCTCATTAATTAATTGGTATAGATCAGTGTACATGAATCAGCAGCCGCCTTCATCTGTTTACAATAAAAACTTCTATCATGCAACTAAAAGGCCAAAACTCATTCAGATAAGGTGCTCAGAAGAAATATTTCCACTAAAAGTTATATTTTTACTATGCTACTTTTGCGATGCCATATAGATGAAATTTGATTATTCTGATTTCACATTGTAATTCTTCAGTGAAAGTCTGAGCATGTTCCTCCTTTTGCATATGAATGTACATATGTACACCTTCTTGCTACTGCTACAGATTTACTGACCATGTATATAAACAATGAACTGACACTAATATGGAATATAATTCACTCCAATTCCTTGTACGCTGCTTTCACTGGTCTTTGAATCATTAGAGAATGCTGACATTAGAGATTTACTGGCGGAATTTGCAATTTAATAAGAATTCTGTGAAATTCCCACCAAGCCCAGCCTAGACCAGTGCCTCCTCCAACCAATGATGGCAATGGATATGAGCTTTCAGTTGGGATATCATACATATTTCCAATTCTATGGAACAACAAAAAAAAAAGAA
Source organism: Dryoscopus gambensis (assembly GCA_013389985.1). Taxonomy (NCBI): domain Eukaryota; kingdom Metazoa; phylum Chordata; class Aves; order Passeriformes; family Malaconotidae; genus Dryoscopus; species Dryoscopus gambensis. The sequence goes on along the minus strand of WEIT01003312.1, from coordinate 41,830 downwards.
CAAAAGCTTCAGGATGCTGTTGATTTATTTTGTCCAGAGCCAGTTCTTCTCCTGGAAGTCTGTTACAAATTTTTCCAGGAGGTTTACACAAAGTTTACACAGTTGGTTGACATAATCTCTAAATTTCAAGTAACTGGAGACAGGGAGATGATAAAAGGGAATCATACCTACGTGCATGGTACATTGCTGTTTAGCTGTTTGGTATTCTAACCTGTCTCCTTGCTAAAATTTAATAGATTTCTTTTGGCTCAGTTGTCAGCTTTTACAGGTCTCTCAGGACAATAGCTCTGACATCGGTATATCAGTCACTCCCCTAATATAGTAATGTTCACACATTTGCTGAGAGTGAATTCTGTGTTATCATCCAGATCACTGATTAAGATATTGAACATTTAGAAAAGCCCAAAATTTCCCAGTGTTGACCCTTGAGGTAGTCCATTTGTTACAGGTCACTGCTGATGTCAAACCTGTGATCACTACCCTTTGATTCTGGTGGCTCAGTCAATTTTTACATGATCATTTATCTTTAGTTGTTAAATGAATTTGCCTAATTTTTATGAATATATATTGTAGTTTATGTACATCCAAGGGTTACGCCAGATCAATTCTGTGATGACTCCTCACATCCACTGCTTTCTTGCCCTCAGTCACTTCTAAGCATCAATATTCTGTTGAAACACCGCTGCCAGAGCATCTGCAGCTGAAAGCTCACAAGGGGTTTCATTGTTGAGAGGTCTGGTGGAGAGATTTTTCTTTAGAAGGTACAAATAGGAGGACTGATATATTACTTTTAAATGGATAGTGCACTGCATATGTTAAATATATATGAAGAGGGCAACATCATGATATCCTGAATAAAACCTACAAATTGAACCATATAGCCTTGAGTGGAGTGCAACCACTCTCCCCCCCAGCATCCTCCCTTGGCAAATTAGCAGAGAGAGTGAGTTAGATGAGGTTAAAAAAGAACATATCCTCTTGTCAAATGATGAAAACATGCACCTTCCTTCAGGTCATTATAGTTCTCTAAATCTGCATTCTTTCTCATCTCTGTACTGCTTTTCTTCTCTTCTTGTATAAAGGACATTCCTGTCATTATCAACACACCACCCAGCCTTAGGCAGTTATGATTACCATATACTCAAGAAGAAGAATCTTCACTAATTACCAATACATATGACTTTCTCACTGTTCATCAAAGGTAAATTGTGATACTATCCTTGAATCCGCATAAAACACACAACATGCACTTACATTGAGGTATTTTTTGGAAGACTAGGTCTCCACATCAGATATGTGAAAAAGGGAGCAAAAAAGGGAAAAGATACAAACTGAATTGTATATTAAAAGTATAACTGTTGGGAAAAATTTTTTTGATGAAACAGGAAAATCCTTGCTGTTTTGGAAATTATTAATAATTTTTCATTTTAAAATGAAAAAAAAATATAAGAATGGTGTCCCTATTTCTTTCCTTCTTCTTCTACTGCTACTTCCTTCCACATTTTGACCCTAAGAACTAGGCCTGTGCAGCAGTCCTCAATCCTCAAAACAGATAGCGTGATATAAAAGCCAAATCACTGACACCAGCTGTGCTACTAGTGATTGACCTGCAGTACCCATTTGTTCCTAATCAAGCCCTTCTCTTTAACCATTTGGACTGAGGTGAAACTGTGTGGGTTATTATGCCTTTTGCTCTCACACCCAGAGCTGTGAAACAACTCTTGATGTTGTAGATATCTTCCCTCACAGTACTGCCGGTGTCCATCTGCGTGAACAGCAGCAGAAAATAATCCAAAGGCTGGTGTCGTGGTTTGAGGCTGGCTAGGTGCCAAGCCCCATGAAATCTGTTATTTTGCATAAGGGGGAATAAAGAATATTGACGAAAACTGGAAAACTACAAGACAAAACAGGTTCAAACTTAAACAGTTGCAGTATAAAGAAGTTTTATTGCTAACAGAATTAAAAGTAAGAAGAAATAATAAGAAATTGAAGCAAACTCACCTCTCTTCCAGCACCCCCTCCTTCCCACCAAAACCGCACAAAGGAAAAACAAAACATGAGATTTGGTCAGTGTTACAGTTCTTAAAAGTCTCTCCAATATTTAAGGAAAAAGAGTTTCTTCTGCTTTAACATGGTTTCCAAACTGTTACTGACAACAGTCCTGCCCGAAATCTGCTGCAGTGAAAAACATTTCTCCCATGAAAAATCTCAGTTTATTCATACTGCAGTCATGGGCCCATAGATATAGGGTTTTAATCTTTTTAAGGATGAGTTATTCTAACCTGAAAACAAAAGCTCTCCTCTTCAAAATCTCTAAAAGCCTTTCACCACTTCTATATAGCCTGGCATAGGCATTTTTCATATCTTCACAAGCCACACATGAATTCCTGATCTCCCCATGTACTTCAAATGGATTAAAGAGACACATTTTGTGATATTACAGTCTTTAGCACGGCCTGAAGAAAGCATTTTTAAGCTATGCATGAAAAAGCACCTCTGCCTCTTTTTCCCCGCCGCCATCTTTAGCTTTGTCCCAGGTGATCTCATCCTTCCCTTTCTCCCTGACCTTGGGGTCTCAGTGTCGAGTTGATTTTGTTCAGGCTTTATGTTGGAGAAAGCCTCGCTCCCTTTATGCTGCTGGCTGCATGGTGTCTTCTTCAGTTTGGTACAAGCTGTGCTGGCTTCAGAGAGCTCCGCTGGCTCCCGCTGGGTCCGTGCGGGGCCGCATTGCCCACGTGGAGGGGAAGGGGAAGCCCCGCCGGTCCCCAGAAGCCACGCCGGGTGGTTGTAGCTGTGCAGCAGTCCAGGATGGTTCCCCTGCAGCAGCCTGGGGACCCGTGCTGCAGTGCCAGGGAAGGGGAGGCCCAGGCCCACTCCAAGAGATGGAGCCTGGGGCCCATTTTTCCCTCCCTACCCCCACAGGGAAAGCTGGAACAAAAAGGGAACTTCCCACACTTGTGCTGTCTTTAAACACGCAAAATCGCAAGAAGCGCTATTCAATCAGCAACTTGTCCATCAAATAATCTCAGAAGTCTCTCCATATCACCTGTTATCTGGGCCTTAGGTAAGCAACAAGTCTCCTTAGACAGCAAACTGGACTGGCAGATGGGGGCCTCCATTCCCCATGAAGGAGTCTCCAACTATTACTACCTGCTGCTTTCCTTTGATGTTGACTTGCATTTCAGGCTTGGCTGGCTCTGGCACTGCTCTAAAGTCTTCTTCCCTCACATTCTACCAGAGCAATGAAGCTGTTCTGAAGCTGCAGGTCTGTGTCTTTGTCCTCCCACTCTTTCTCTAGAGTAAAATCAGTCAACTCTCAAGTCTGGGTGTGGCTCTTCCTCCAGTTTCTCTCTCTGCTTACCTGTGCATATTCAAGCATCACATCCCTACATCTAGATAAAGCTAAACAAATAATAGTTTGATATAAAGATTGGTTTTGTAGATCTTGTAGGATTTTTGGTATGTTACTTTTAAACTGAGCAACCTAAAATATGGAATCATTCTGAAGGACTGCTGATTTTACAGAGTTAGCAAGTGACTTGTTTTTCTTCCTTAGAATGAAATAAACCAATGATACAAAATAGGTGAGCACCCAATATTTAGCTGAAATAAGGACAAAGTCTAAATCTTCTCATATGAAATCTTCATGAATGAAAATTACATTATGCTACTGTTGCCTTTCCCTGGCCTTAAAATTAAAAGCCAAACACGGTTAGAGGGGGAAAAAGGGTTTTACCTCAGTACTTATTTAAGGATCCTTAGGTGCATCCCATCCACGTAGAATGCACCGAAATGCACTCCAGAATGCACATCGAAAATGCACACGCACGATGACTCGTGTATACAGTCATAGACCTCGCACATTAGCATATCTATCAAAGATTCCTCAATGAGAGGCTCGAGAGAAGCCGCCGTCCTGAGGAACCTTCCCCCTGCATGGGCCTATCTTGGTTTACAAACTGTATTCTACAGAGGACCTTGGTGTCTGGGGCTTTCTGACCCCTAATTGCGAGTCTTCCAAGATGTTTAGTCTTGGCTTAATGTAACTTTGGGTCTAAGCTAGTTGTCAGACTTGGGGAATTACAAGTATGTGGGCTAAAAGCACTAAGGATACATAAAAGCTGTATAAAAGGGGTATATAAAAGGGGTATATAAAAAGGCAAAAAATCATCATGGCATCACTACCAGAAAAAAAAAAAATACAAAAAGACTTTGAAGAATTCTATATATGAAAACTATAGCTATTTTTGAGATATAAGGATTTATTAAATATTTTAAGTCATCATGTTAAGGCTAAATGCTGTCTCACAAGCCCACCGTTTTCTTTCTTTTTTGAAATTTAGGATAGGGTAAAACAAGGTTTTTGACCACTCCAGTAACACACTCAAATGAGAGGATGCTTAAGAATGTCACAGTTACTGCTTGGATTCCATACAGAGTCAACAAATTCTTATTTTTTCCTTCCTGAATGTGAGTGAATTTATATACAAGGAAGATCAGGGAATTTCAAAAGTTGTTTATATCTAAGCATTCTAACATACTTTTCCTCTAGCTCTCTGTTATATCCACAGTAAATGCAAAGGCAACTACTAGAACAAATAAACCTATCAGTGAAAAATTGTTTGATCATAGCTTCCAAACAAGAGACAACAACCCCTCCCCAACTATATGATTCATATGTGTTGTACCTCAATTCACAGAAAAAGGCCAAAGTTCTAGGAAGTTTGCACTGTAATAAACTAAACTAATCACAGAGTGCAGTTAAAATAATCTGCATACAGGAGAGATTTCAGATAGACTACTGAGATACAAGAAGAGAAAGAACAAACAAAAGAGAAATAATGAGTGTATCTAAATTAAACTGTGAACACAAAAAGAATGAAAAAACAACTGAGGAAATATCTGAAAGAAAATGAATGTATTCTTTTAAGTATAATTCTTAATAAAAGGTACGAGAGTGGATATAATACAAATCTAGCATAAGGACAGGACAAAATGAATGTGTATTGTATAACAAGAATTCAAAAGGTTCAGAAGTTTTCTGCTAATATTCTAATAAGATTAAAGCAACCCTGTTTCAGAAATACTGAGATTCTTTACATTTTTCAAATTTTGCTCTTTTTGAGGTTGGGGTTTTTTTTTATATTAGGTATTTTTGGGGTATGGAAGTTTTAAGTGTTTATTTTCCTTATTTCAGAGCTTATACTTGAGAATTTTTATGCGCCTGTTGGCAGGAAAAACAGAGAACAGTTTTTGGAGGAATGTGTTAAACTTAGTGCAGTTGTGTAGAGTTTCAGGGGAAAAAAATAGCTAATCTGGATCTTTTTTCCCTGGATTACTTTTTTTTCCTTAATCCTTGCCTCTCCAATATAGAAGGTTTTGTACTCATTCATAGACAGAAAATTGAACTGTGGGATTCTTTGCAGATAATCCAGGTAAATTAGAGTGATCAAGGTTATGAAACATTTTTTTTTCTTTGGAACTAATCTCATTCTTGCAATAGCAGTCTTGGGAAGAATTTTTTTATATTTTTTGCTAGAATACCTTTATCACTATTGCTCTTAGATATTATTATGCAAGAAGTGATGGACTACACCATATCATGTCCCACACTCAAGTATGGGACAAAAATATTGTGGAAAAAAAAGGAAATTGGTGGTTTAACTTTTGTTTGGTCTTTTCCAATGTCTGTAGGACAGACTTCTAAAGAAGTACTGAAGTATTTTATCTTTAACAGCTAATTCTTTTACTATAAAAGCCATTTTATTATTTCTTTTTTGCTTCCAGAACACAAAGTCTGATGCTTTGGATTAAAGATTAATAAAAGAAAACTACAGTTCTTCTACAATCTGATCTTTATTCTAAAAATAAATATTTTCCGAAATGTTAAAGCCAGCAGTTCCATTTTCATTTGAACTCACTGTCATTCATTAACACTTACAGCTGGTTCTGAAGTTTGTGTGCTAGTGGACCCCAGAATTACCTTAGTTCTTCATCCATACTCTAACCACTCTGACATCAGGAAAAAAACAGTATATGGAAAGACATATTCAAGCTACTCTTCCTGTTTCTGACTTGAACAAATTCAGTGTTCCTGCTACTGGAATTTTTATCATGTTATTAATTTCTTAGGAAATCATATATCATACAGAGAGACTGTCTCTACAATAGCTTGATAATGAGCTACTAATGAAAGAAAATGTATTCAAGATAGAATCAACACAACTTTGAAGCTTCCACAGTAAATATTACAAGTACTAGCCTAAAGCCCAAGAAATCAATAGTCAACTGCCATCAAAGATAAAAATAATATTAATGTTTTAAGTACCGTATATAATTAAAATTAGGACAGAGAAGTTTATCATTAAAAAGAGTCCTACATTCTCCCTCTTTAATGTATATTGGTATTTGCTGTTCAAAGTGGCAAACTAACTTTCAGACCACATAAACATCAAATGCATAATAAACATGCAATTTTTTACAAAACCAGGGCTCAAGGAAAGGCAGTGGGTAAGAAGGATCCATCTTTTTTTCTCAGACAAAACAACCTTCTAATACCCAACTGAAAAGGCTCTTCATAGCATTGAAAATTATAATGACTGGCTTGTGAAATTAATGACAGAATTTAAAATAGATTTCTTCAAGGTTAATGAATTTAAATTCCCATATCCAAAACCTTCCAGGCAGTAAAATTCTCCCCCTTTGAACCATTATTAGTGTGATATTTCTAAGTGTTCACCTCAGCACAAAATGCTGTGTTATACATTTCAAAAATATATATATATTTTTCTGTGGTATGTAATATACAAAGAACAGTCTCTGTAGCAGCCTGCAGGCAAAATTTCAAGGTTTAAAAAGCAGTCTCTAGAGAAGTTTAAAAAAATGACAAAGTCAATTAAGTTATAAGAAATCCTTTCTTTTTATGAAGAGGGAACATATTAGGAATTTTATTAACAGTCAGTGCTGTAGTGCACGTTTCTCCTTTGCAATTTAGAAATTCTGACTTCTGTTGCAAATTAACCACTACAGTTCAAACAACTGAGATCCTCCGTAGAGGAACACTATACAGGGCTTTCAGTCTCTGTTGAAAAAAGACACGTATCTTAATTTAGAGGCTGAAGCCTACTCTGAACTGTTTTATTACTTAGACCTTGATAAGTATCTTACAAAAAGATTTTGTTATTAGCATGAAGCAAGACATTTCAGAGAATGCATAAAATTGCCTGCTGAACTCAAAGTAGGATGCATCTTTGAAACAATCAATTCCAAATGCAGAATGGAAATACAGTGATAAATGAAGCAGTCAGAGACTGTCACTAGTGCCTCTAACTGAGTGACAAAGCACAAGAAACCTTCCACAGATGTTGAAATTATGAGGGAGCAAAGCAGGTGCTTAAATCATATTTACTAAGAATAGAAACAATCTTCAAGTTACAAAAGGAGCCTACATTTCATATGTCAGGCTCAACCTGTGCTGTGCTATGCTATGCAGTACTGCACTGTTTTATGATGAGCCTAGTACTTCACTTTTTGGCCCATAGTGATGCATGTGATTTCGATTTTACAAGTACTGTAAAGATTCACACTACATTAAATAAGTTTTCCTAAATAATTTTTGAAAAAATAAGCCTTATGTTAAAATATTTTTAATATGCTGACAAATATTAAGTTTTCTACCCTATTAACATTCCCATACATTTTCCTCTGCTAAACATTAGTAATATCTAGGAATAAAACACTTTGCTAATTCTCACATTTTAAAACAAGATAAAATCAGCATTTAAATATTAATCAGGGAGACGCTGTAGTCATATTCATAATTGTAGTACTGATCTGTTAGCGGTATATCAAACTAGTTTTCACTGTGTTATCAAGTCCCTCAGGGATACTCTGCATCCTTTATGAAATGCCTTTTTTTTCCTCTCTTCCAATCACATTTTCAACAATTCAACAACTTATCTAGTAACTTTCATCCATCTAAACAAAAGATCTCCATGAGCCCTATGACATCTTTATGAGATAAAAATCAGGGTCATAATTTTTTGAGATGTTTGGGTTGCTAGTATGTCATCCTTTGTCACTTATCCCATCTAGCCTATTCACACTGCAAATACATATATTATTAGGAGCCACTATCACACTTTCTTCTTGCTTTAATTATATAGGAATATAGGAAATTTATTATATGTTCATATATGTGTATATATGAAAAATCCCTTAGTGCAGATGGTATTTGTCAATCCTAGACTTAGTATCTGTCAATCTTTTTGTATCTTAGCTGTTTTGGGTGTGTGTAACCTCATGATATGCAGCAGTCATAGCATCAAAAAAAGGTATAAGCAAAGTCCCACTAAACAGTTACAATCTTTCTTGTTCAACTGCTAAATGCTGGATACTAGTCTTGGGATTGTCTTAGTTGATTTTTCACTTATGCAAGATCTTTTCTGTGGGATTCTTGCCATTTTTAGTTCTTATGCACTTTTGTGAGGTTGGATTAAAGGAAGGACATTATATAATTTTACTTATCAAATATTCTTTGTAATTTTGAAACTTTGGATAAAACTTCTGCTACTTTTGATAAATAACTTGGACTGGGGACAAAAACTCTGGCAGAAACTCTTATTGCCTTTGGAAAGCAGAACTTCTGAGGACCAAATGATAAGGAGGAAACTGCTTTGCAGGAATTCAGGTGGTCATTTAGTGCACTGGTTCATAGAATGACTCATGTTTAAATAGATGAAAAGACGAATAGTGTCAAACCTAGAGAGAGAAAGAGAAAATATGTTAAGACAGAGAGATTTAAATATTACTAATGCTCTTGATACACTTGGAAGAATTAAATAAAGCATTATAGATGCAAAATCTGTATGTACTGTACAATCCAAAATTTTTTCACAGACAGAACCAGCAGGACATACACAGATTAGGAGAATAATAATTTTATTTTTACAGATAATAATTTTATTCTTTTTAAAACAAATTATATTTATTTCTTTGCTGAAAAAAAATTTTTAAGAGACGCAACTGTTTTAGTGCTGAATTACTTTACCATAAAGATGATTCAAATTATGCTTATGAGATATTTGAGTATTTAGTTAATTTATGATTGAGAAGAATATGTCAAAATTTTGTTGACTGATATTAATGTATATGATACAATTTAGAATGCGTAAAACCTTGGGAAGGATTATTTCTGAATTAAATTGGCAAGTACTGTAGTGCATTAGGGAGAGCACTGCCAACAGATTGAAGGAGGTGATCCTGCCACTCTACTCAGCCCTGGTGAGTTACATCTGGAGTGCTGTGTGCAGGTCTGGGCTCCTCCACACAAGAGAGACATGGAGCTCCTGGAGCAGGTCCAGAGGAGGGAAACAAAGGTGATGAATGGATGGGAGCATCTCTGTTATGAGGACAGGCTGAGGGAGCTGGGCCTGTTCAGCCTCAAGAAGAGATGAGTGGAAGGGGACTTCACCAGTGTCTAATCAGTATGGATATCTGAATGGGGCCAGGCTCTGCTCAGTGGTGCCAAGGAATAGGACAAGAGGCAACAGGCAGAAACTGATATACAGGAAGTTCCACCTGAACATGAGGAAGAGCTTCTTTACTGTGCGGTGACACATGGAACAGGTTGCCCAGAGATGCTGTAGAGTCTCCCTCCCTCACAGGAGATATTTGATAACCATCTGGAGACAGTTCTGTGCCATGTGCTCCCTGCTTTAGCAGGGAGGTTGGACCAGACAACCCACTGTGGTCCTTTCCAATCTTACCCATGATTCTGAGATTCTGTACTTTTGAAGTGATAAATATAAGAATATGAAGATGTTGCTATGCTTTAATAATTGAATAAATATATGCTTACATCTGGAGTTTTTTAAGCTTAAAATTGTATAAATTGTTTTATAAGAAGCAAAGCTACTGAGCCAGAAGTTAATTTGACTTGTCTAAGAAATAAGCTAAACTCAGTAAATAATTTCAGCTGACCTCCTTTCAAAATTAGGGGTAATATTTTGAAAATATCAAAATATTTTACTTTCTCAATAGAATGACTGCATTTGGAAATGCCAGTATGTTTTATTTTTGCATCCTGAAAATAAATCTTTTAATGTTTATACATTATTCTCTATAGAAATAGAACAAACAAAAACACAGGAAGAAGAAGAATGGGCTAAATAACTTGTGAAATATTTTGTTCTACAGAAAACAGATTATAGAATACACAATTATTGTTAAAAATAAATTCGTTCATGCAGACCATGATTTGTGTCTGAAGCAACTAAGAGATATTTAGAAATATATTGTTTGGTAATGGGTTCTTAGAATTACTCTAACCTGGACTCTAATCAATAGCCCCTTATACTTCACACTACAGCTGATCATAGAATTGGAAAGGTTTACCATAGTTATGAAAGCAATTATCACTGATGGAAACAGAAAAAATATAAACTTCTTTAGAGATTGCTTATTATTATTTTATTGAAAAAGGTAAAAAAAAATAGAGGCAACATACATAATCAAACCCTAAACACAGTTTAGCAGATATTCTTACTTGGTTTTATAAATTTCTTTCTTATGTCATCAGCTTCAACGTGAAAACATACAATCAAATTCCCACAGGTTAATTGGTGCTTTGACAGCACAAGGACAATAACCACAGATCTGTAGAGGCCAGGCACTAGTTTATTATCAAGCATCTTGAAGACTTCCCTCCTTACTAGTGAAATAATTCCTCCTTTCTTATGAATACCAAATCCTACTCTTCTATTAGAAATTTTCCACTATATTCCTCCCTGACAGCAGACCTGTCTCCCATTCTTACACTGGAGGCAGGCTTGTTGGTCTTGCCCTTCTTTTCTGAACATAATGGCTCAACCAAAGCAACACTCAGGAGAGAAGTGTACAGTTTTCTCAGAACAAAACTATTGGATATTATTCAAAAAGATCTACCAGACTACCAGCTCAAAGACAAGAAAATTTTATCTAAAGCTCCTGAAAGTGTCTAGGGGTCTCTTTGTCTAGATTTACCTGTTAGGAATTTCCAGTGATTGAGAACTTGGGCTTCCTGCCCTGTAAACTTAAGGAAGTGGTGACTAAACTAAAAAGATATTGATTGTTCTGTTGGAGCTAGAATCTTTATAAGATCATTTATTGCTGATGAAATGTTATGCATTTTTCCACCCTTTTTATGACACACCTGTTCTTGCAATTTAGCATATTTTACATTCAGATAGAGCTGAAGATGCATGCGAGTGATGTAGTTCTCTCTTCCTAAATGGAGACTACCTTTTATAACATTAACACCAAGCTACTTAAGTGTTAATCTTCATTAGTTTCTATGTGCATATGGCCAAAAGATGATGGACCTTATCAGAACATATGTCTTTGGGCAAGGCAATAAGCCACCCTTATATCAAGTTACCCTGTGCTATTTCTGTATCAAAGCTTTGCATACCAATGGCAATTTCATTTCAAAAAGGTGGTAGCAAGGAACATCATTGTTGTTTATTTTTGGAGGACCTTAAGTAGTATTTCTCAGTTAAAAATATTTTAATGTTTAGCAGTGTGAAAGTCTTATACTGTTGAGGAATACATCAGGTTGCTCGGTTTGCAAACTACAGATTGAGGTGCAGATGGAGTTCTGGGTGCGAGTCCAAGACAAGAGACTGTGAACTGATAATCTTTGGCATAACAAAGGGCACAAAAACAGGGGCGCCAGCTGGGTGGGTGGACACTGGGAGACACAAGAGGAGTGCAGGACTCAGGAGGATGAGCCAGACTTGCTGGTGCTTGAATTGTGAGGGTATAAAAGCCCAGGGGTTCCTTTGTCAGGGATCCTTCCTCAGAGACAACAGCTCAAGCAGTTCCTGTGTTACAGTGCCATGACTAAATGGCTTTATGAAGGAGAGATCTGAGACTCTGCTATGGGAAACCTGGGGTCAAACCGGTAGGAAAACTGGTCTGAGTGCATGTGAGTGGGGTGTGTTGGGAGACAAGCAAGGCACCCAGCGGCCCACTGGAGCTGCCTGCTGTGAAGGGATTTGGGTCCCAGCAGATAAAGTCTCTGGCATTGGGACAGTCAGAGTCTTGTGAATGGTCAGACTAGAAAGTTTTCTTCTCAATAGTCAATTTAAAAGAGTTGTTTTACTACATACAACTATCAAAAATCTTTTATTCAGAAAGATTCACCAAATGCCATACTCAGAAGTGTAAGTTTTCAACTAAGTACATGTATTTTTCTGAAAAAAAACCCCCAAACTTATATTCTATTCATTTGATGTCTAAATTCATGCCCTCTGTCACTCTTTTTCCTCACTTCTTTTCTGCTTCTTCTTTCACTAAAAATGAGTCACCTAGAACTACATTGATTCTTCACTTCTCAGCAAAGAGGAATGTAAAACCCATCAGCTTTGACAGTGATCTCACTGCTCTAAGTTTGTCTTGTGAGAAGTTCCACAGCTTCTATCCATAAGAAACTGAAAGTTCTTTTTATTTTATTTAGGGTTTTTTAGCTGCTTTTAAAATATACTTTATATACTTCATATATTTCAATATGTATATATTGAACAATATGTGTATCCTATTTGAACTGTGTATAGGAAATATCATGCAAATCTATGGCCAGAAATATCAAACTGCCAAATAATGCAGCTTTCTTGCACAAAAACACTTCTATGTAAAGAATATATTTTCTCATAATGAAAGTGGACTTCAGAAATCTGTGTGAATACTACCATATGAAAAAAGAAGTAAATTAATATAACCATGAAAAAATTTTTTCAGGTTATTTTACAAAGTTCTTTCCTAGTTGAATATAATCACCTAAGTGAAGCAACATAATTTGAATAGTTAGTTATTTAGTCAACATTATTTTTATTATTATTTTTTCAGGGAAAATGTCTCAGTACTTTTGTTTGGTAACAGTGGTGTTGATTCAAAAAGTTTCTTAAAAATACATCTTTATTATGCCATTGAAATATTTTGTGTCTTGACACCATTCCTTGTTGCTTCTTATTGTTAATGATACTGAATTCTGAAACGTGATATGTAAGCAGCAGATTGCCATTACGTAGGCCTAGCCATGATGATCAAACAAAGCTGCTTATCTTCTCTGATCTTCTTCCTCTGTGTACAACAACTACATCACTATGACCAGTTCCTTACCTTTTCTTTATTGTTTGCCTTTTCTACCCTCAGATAAATGGCAGGGGGTTGCAGCGGCTGTTGGGGGTCTGTTAGTTGACCCAGGATGCTGCGACCTTCCCAGAGAGAAGTCCCGCAAGGGACAGCTTTCTAGGAGTCTCTGGCAATCCTCCTGCCGCCGGGACACCTCAGCGGGGGGACAGCCTGTGGCTGTCAGTGATCAGCTCTTGGCAGTGATTTCAGTTCAGTGATTTCAGCTCTGCCTTGCGAGGATATCCCAGGCCGACTCAGGGACAGAGACAGGAATGTTGTGTGGCGGTTCCACAGAGGTAGCCTTTATTGACCAGCACTCTGTGAAGGGGGCCAAGAACGGCAACTCTGTCCTGAACAGGGCAGAAACCGTAGTTTTATGTGGGAAAGCAAGGGACGTACCAAGGGGAGAGACCAATGGGTTACAAAGAATTTACATGTACACCAAAGCATGGTGGAATCTCACCCTAACCACAGAGGACTGCTCCTTCCAAGTGGTATCCCTGCAGGGGACAGTTGAGGTAAGCTTGTCACAGCCCACTCAAGGGACATCTCTCCACTGGAGAGACCTGGCAAGCTTATCCTCCTCCACAGCAGGGAGTGCTACTAGGATTAAAATAATGATGCTCTGTAAAAGCATATAAATTTTCTACTTCCACAGCTCAGAAATTTTTAATAAAAGTTCCAAAACTTACTTGGTCCAGATATTTATACTTATTTTCAATTAGTTAAATTGGAAGGGGTAAGATATGACAACTAAGTTCAAATTCTAGTGTGAGACTCACATAATCCTTCTGAGAAAGCGCATGGGCTGAAAAAGGCAACTCAGAGAAACAAGAAAACAAAAAATTTCCTTATCGTTAGTTGCAAAGCTGTACTTTAAATAGAAAAAAAATTTAAGTTTGTAGGTAAAGTTCTGATAAGCAATGAAGTGTAAAACTTCTGCAAATAATGAGGCCATTTGACTGTCTATTTACTGTATTTGTATGGGTCGTGACAAAGATCAAATGCCCAATGCGTCTCTAAGAGCTGTAGGAGATATTTTGTTTTACTATTTAGCCATTTGACTGTCTATTTACTGTATTAGTACGGGTCCTGACAAAGATCAAATGCCCAATGTGTCTCTAAGAGCTGCAGGAGATATTTTGTTTTACTATTTAAAATACGTGCTTTGGAGGACATTGAATGCAAAACATTCAGATAGTAGGGGACACCTTAAGCCCTGCAGAACCCCATTTCTTAGAAATTGTTTGCTTAACAACAGGACACACAACCACAAAGACAGCTAAGAAGAGTTGCTTTGGACTTCTCTAATGTTATCTTCTGGCACTGCCAGCTCACATCAAAAAGGCAAATTTGCTATGGCAAAAGCTGACTAAATGAAGAAAGAGATTCTTAGTTATTTTGCTATGTTTTAGATCAGGCCCATCAAAGGTCATAGTTGTAAGTGCTATTTCATCCCCTTCTTTCAATGGTTTATTGTCATTAGTACTTATCCACGCAGAGCTATAAATTTAAATATCACCTCTTTAAAACTAAGGCAGTATTTTCTTGCTGTGGACATGCTCTAGGTTCCATTTACTCCATTGAATAATTCAATGAAGCTTCCTTAAAGAACATCTGTAAAGCTTCTGTTTCTCCGGTTACCTACAACATAGCTCTCATTTCCCTTTCCCCTCTGAAGGATGAGATTGCCTTCACTGATATAAAAAAGGTGCACTTTGCATGTCAAATAACCTTGCACCTGGATAGGTCAAACTGGCACAGAGACACCACTTGCTGCTTTTTTATAGACTTGCTCAGTACAGAAGGTCACAACTACTTTTCAGGTGAATTGAACCCTAAGGACGCAGTAGGAATTTGTACCTTTACTTCATCTTGAAAGGAGATGAGATGGAGATAATGAAGGAGCAATTTTAATTTGTGCAGGACTCTTTCAGGAAAAAAAAACACCCTTAGCAATGATTATTTATACAGTAGTAATTAACCAATTTGAAGTCTACTTTACAATTCTATCCGTTTTAACATTAAGGAGGGTTTCCAACTTTTGTTTCAAAAACTATTCTGAATTTAATTTGCTTCAGGCATTCCTTTTATATGGTTTAACTGCCCTTCCTGAACTATAAGTACTTTGTGAACTGATATTTACATATATTTAAAGAGACCTTAATAACTTTCTACTTTACCTACCAGTTTTATGAAGTTGTAAACTGTACATTGCTGTGAAATACAGTATTTGAGAAAGCAAAAATTGAAACAACTTATCAGTGAACTACAATCTGACAATGGCAAAAAGAAATATATTGTGACTTCTATAGCTGTTTAAAAAATGTACGAACACACTGTCCTGCATCTCACTCTAACCTGTTTGCTTGTCTCACCTGTTTATAAAGTACTATGTGCTCGATGGCAATTCCTTTGGGAAGAATTGCTATTTATACCAGGTTTCTTAAATATTCTGCAATCATTTCTCACTAAGGTATCTTTAAAAGATATTTTATATACTGTTGTTGGAAACTATATAACTTTTAAATTCTTTTTTTGACTTAAGTCCTGGGTTAGTTTGCCTTCATCCAGGGGGAGGAGTACTGTAGTTTTTCTTCAAAAGACTCTGTTTACAGAGGATTTGAGTTTCCCTGGGTAAGGCTTGATGAGCCTCAATCAACAAAAAGAAAATTCAAATATGAGAGTTTAACATCTACAGATTGGGAGTAGCCAGAAGATAGAGAAGAGATAAACAGACACTAACAAACATTACCCCCTGGTGCAGTCAGAGACACTTGGTCTGGGAAAAGATCAGTAAGAAAACCAAAGAAGGAGGACCAAATTAACATTGAAGGTGAAAGGATCAATAACCAACAGGAGATTGAATACTAAGAATTGTATAATAGAGAACCAATGAATGAGAATTTCTTTGGGGTTTTTTATGCATAAATATGAGAAAAGTGTGGTAAAGACCCATATTTGATGGAATGATTTCCACTGCACAAAATGGGCGTATGTGGATGGAATGATTTCCATTGCACATTCTGGCCAGAATAAAGTAATGCCTAATTCTCTAACACTTAAAAGATGCTGGAAAGTTTCTGTTTCTCCTGCAGTTTCAGTGACACTATTTTATTGCATGTTTTATGACATGAATGAAACCCCAGATTATTCTGTATCTCCTCTCCGCTCCTTTTCCCCTCAATATGAATTTAGAGGTCATAGAATCATGGAATGGTAGAACAATGTCATGGTTACACAGAACAAGCTTCAGTTTACCCTGGGGGTACCTGAATCTGCATGGATTAAAAAAATATGGTCTGTGAAAAGTGTTAGGGAGGAGAGAACTTCATGGAGAAAGCATATCAGAGTAGATATTTAATCTTTACAAGATTAAATTTTGGCAAGAAGTCACTGTGTGACTTGCTCAGATTACATTGAAAAGGCTCTTCCGCTTGCCTGTTTTTGGCATAATGAAGAAATATTGGAAAAAGGGAGCAAAAAGCCTCAAATCTTGAAACTTTTGGTATGCAAAAGCATGTCTCCAAAATGCATGTGACATGGAAATTTAAAATTCTCATAAATGTCCATAAAACTCAGTCATCATACTCACTGGTGTACTAGAAAGCCTTAAAAGCATTTGGTACTTCTTTCATAACCAGGCTTTTATATATGAAGAGTAATTTTACTGTCTTCACAGCCCTTCTCACTCCCAAAACAATGACAGGAAGAACACATTAGATATACTTCTACAATATTTTTTCTTTAGCAGAACTCACTAAGAGCTGCAGCTGTTTACACCTCCAAAGAACAGTTTATTAAAGCATACAGTGCAACAATAAAATAAAACTAATGAAAGGATTGGAAAGTGGTCAAAGATGTAAAAACATAAAGATGCTTCCTAGTTAAAAAAAAGAAAAAAACACAGAAAAAGAATAATATATATGACAATATGCTAAAGAATAAAAATATTTTGGCTTCTAAAATGGGAGAATAACATCTAATGCAGTAGAAAAATAAGATATTTTTTGATTGATCAGTCTGAGGAAGGATCTGCTATAATTTCAAATGCAAAACTCACTGAATGCTCTAAAAGAAAGCAATTTTCCCAAATTTTCCAAGAATAGAGAAAATAATTATTTTCCAATGTTCTTCTCCTCACTACTTGAAACCATGCAGCGGAATTTTAGACAAACAAATTTTTTGCATTTGTTTCTGATATGGAGTAATTTGAAAGTTTTCTCAATTTTTCATGTTTCCTTGATATATTTCCTTAAAACCTTATCAGAACAGTTGCAACTTCAAAACAGTAACAAGCATAGGAAGGGCTACAGTCCATTCTGCATCTAATTGCCTCTAAATTTCCGTGGCTTATGAATCACCAAATGACCAGCTCTGCTTAGAGAAACATTTAGTTTGTCACCTTGTCACACACACAGACATATATGAACACACTAGATATACTATTTCAAAAGCTCTGTACTAGCTCTCCCATTATTACTAATTATTAACTGTTATTATGATGCAGTAAAAAGCAATAACGTGCATTTCAGATGTTATTTCCATTGTAACATTACTGTTTAAAAAACTAGTCTTGATAAGATTTTTAAGTGCATGTAGATTTACATTACCGTGCTGTATAAATAGGTGTGATATAAAAGAAGCAGATGACCTATCACCCTTTATTGGCTTCCTTTTCATTGTTTTTTTTAATATATACTTTGACCTCCTAAATTTCTCTATTTTCAGCTTCTGAGAAGCCAGATGCCCTAAAACTTCTTTTCTTATAATATGATAAATTAACATCTCATTTGCTTTGCAATCAACTACTGCTGAAAAAAAAAAGGCTTTCTGTAAGTATTTAGAAGATTCCTATTTCAGTATTATTTACTAGGAGAAACATGCAGCCTAAAACCAGTTTCATAATTTTACTAGCATACTGAAAGACCTACTGAGCTTTACATGCACGACAGTATCATTTCATAATGACTTTCCCAATGTGTACAAATATTTTCTCATACAGGTTAAAAATCCAAAAATAAACATAATTAATCAGACAAATTTCAACTTATTCTGTAATGTCTCATTGCAGTGTTGTTGAGATACAAACAGTAAAATATACAAATGTTAACCCTGGAATGCTTTAGGAAGGGTATTCTAGAGCATTAATATTAAAGCACGTTCATACCTCCTTCAAAATAAAATGTATCATATAGTCACTCACCGTGCTGAAAGATTAGCTTAAATTCATACTTACACTTTCAAGAATGGAGAGGAGATTGACTGGCTTGCCTTGTATCACTAAAAAAATGGGCTGAAGGAATAACCTTTACATGCAAAGAGGCATAAATAATTAGATAATTTTACATCTTTTCAGGAGATACGTAGAAACGCTATGTTTAGCTTTTCTGTTCTCTTTTAAGAAATGATGCACTAAAAGAAATGGTTTCACAGTTCAAGTGTTTGCATATATATATATATAAAATTTTAATCAGTGACATTATTCTTAACAAACAACTTCAAATCACATTTCCAGTCACACACATAAATCACACAATAGAAAAAGTACACAATGGCAGAAACATAACACTGCAACACAGACTTCATACTGGTGATTCTTAATACTAACCAAGCCTGCAACTGTTCTTCAGTCAAGACTTTGTGTTTGCTTAGATCAACACAAGAATGACACCAATTGATGTATCAACATCAATTAAATCAGTCTTTTGATAAGCTAGTAAAATTTACTACCTTCAAAAATGTTCTGCAACACATTGGTTTTGTATTAAGTAATCCTATGTTAGACAAATAAATGTTGAGCCTCTGTATTTTTAAAGATATAAAATAAACTTTTCTGATTTTCTTATCAGTAGTATATTATAAAAACAATTAGTTACTAAAATGAATTAATATCTTAAAATGCAATAAAATGATGGCATTTGATTTTTTTGTTAATGTCAAATTCCTGTGTGGACAATGCTAGCTTGTCCACATGCTACTGCTGTAATACCAAAAAGTTAGTGCTTTACACAATTTATTAAAATAGCATTTATTAGTCTTGTTTCCATAACCAGAACCTTGCTTCTAAGCATACCAGATTACACATATGGAATAAATTCTTTACTGTGAGGGTGGTGAGGCACTGGAACAGGTTGCACTGAGAAATTGTCAATGTCCCATCCATGGAACTGCTCAAGGCCAGGCTGGATGGGGTCTTGAGCAATGTGGTGTAGTGGAAGATGTCCCTGTTCATCACAGGGGGCTTGGAACTAGATGATCTTTAATGTCGCTTGCAACCAAAACTGTTCTCTGATTCTTTGAATCTGTACCCAGGGCACTTGAGGAGGCAAAGACAGTACAAGTTGATAATTCTGATGTCTGTTTCCTCCACTCTGCTCCAGCATGAGACCATTTGGGTTCCAAATAATAAATTCAGAATTCAGATTTTTTTAAAAGAATATACATAACATAGTGTTAATACTTCAGTCAAGTATTAAATGGCAAATGTGCACAATTACAAATAAAGTTTATAATAAAATTTAATATAATCAAATATATTCAGTTTCTTATTGTTAGTAGACATAAGCCCTTTTGTTTGTTTGTTTGTTTGTTTGTTTTTAACTGGTAAGGACCACCTTCCAGAGCACAGACATTTAAAATTCAAAGGTCCTTTTTTATGTGCAGAAGTATGCAATGTTTACCTTCACTGAAATACTTGACTGTATAAATACACAGAATTATAATCATCTTTTTTGGAAAGTTTTTTAGCATTTTACCATAATAGTCACTTTAAATAAAGATTAAATTGCACCCAAAAGAAACATATAGTAATAGAATTCATGAAAGGGTGCCAAAGAAAGAATTTCTATAACATTTTCTATCTCTTGGGAAGAAAAAAATAAGATTAGAAAAGGCTAAAGAAACAGCTTTTAAGCTAAAAAGCAACTTTTTAAAAGTTTCTTAAGCCTTATTAAAACCATCTAGAGACTTTGAAGAAAGGAAAGTACTTTGAAATGACAACTTCCTCTTCTCACGTGTACAGATAGTAGGGGGTCTGAATTTCAAGTGTTACTATTCTGTTTTCTTTTGTTTTGTTACATGTCATGTGAAGAAAACTGCAGCAGATTCAAGCTTTAGTGAACATAATTTCATACCAAAGGACTGTTGTCCATTAAATCTTTCTCCAAAAAAAACCAAAGATCTAAGCCTTAGCTCACTTGCCAGCCTTGAACACACACTTCAGATAGTGAAAAAACCAGAAGATTAAATATGGTTTTACCACAGACCAATAGTATTTTGTTTGTGTGGCCAGGTTTTGGTAGTGGGCGAGCTACAGGGATGGATTCTTTGAGAAGCTGCCAGAAGCTTCCCATCTGACAGAGCCAACAGCAGCTGGCTCCAGGATGCTGTGGCCAAGGCTGAGCCAATCAGCACTGATAATACCTCTGTGATAACATCTTAAAGAAGGTAAAAAAGCTATTGTGCAGATGCAATTGTGGCCAAAGAAGAGTGGGGTAAGACTTTGTGAGAGGAAGAACTCTGCAGACACCAAAGTCAGTGCAGAAGGAGGGGCAGGAGGTGGTCCAAGCACTGTAGCTGAGATTCCCCTGCAGACCATAGTGTGGACCATGGTGAAGCAGGTGTGTCCCTGCAGACCATAATGTGGACCATGGTGAAGCAGCTGTGTCCCTGCAGACCATGGGGATCCATGGGGATGCTAAGATCCACCAGCAGCCCATGGAGGAGCACCACGCTGGACCAGGTGGAAGCCTGAGAGGAGGCTTTGAATCTGTGGGAGGCCTGTGCTGGAGCAGGGTCCTGGCAGACCATGAAGAGAGAAGTTCAACACCAGCAGGTTTCCTGCTAGGACTTTTGTGTTGGTTTATCCGTGTCCATGGAGAAGAGAGGAGAGAGAAGCAGCAGGCAGGGATTATCCAGCAAAAGTGATTCATTTCATTATTTACAACTCTTTTATAGACCTTCTACTTCACAGTGTGATTGGTCAATGCCTCAGCCACCCCTTAGGGTAATTGGCTGAAATCTTAAACATCCATTCTCAAAATATTTTTCTATTGTACCATAAACAAATGTTATCAAGGTTGCAGGTGTCTATAGCTTACAAACCTTCTACTGATAGCTTCTGTGAGAAAGAAAAGTCTCTCACGGGATAGAAAGCAGCTCTTGCTAGCAGCATTTTGTATCCACGCTTTTGTTATATTTTCTCCCCCCTGTCTGTATGAAAAGGCTTTGGTTTGTGACTGGCATCCAAGCAGGGTCAACACACTACACCAATATTTTACACAATCATTCTTTAGTGGGAAAGTAGAAAATAAAACCTGTCTAAAAAAGTAAAAAAAAAATAACACATCAAATTACCATTATTGGTTTTTTTCTGTCAATCACCATTGACAAAAAAAGTATCAGAAATGTCTTTTGTAACTCAATATGGAATTGAGACTGTCAGGTGAAGCTGAACGCCAGAGTCAGAAAAACAAGCAGTAGCATTATAAGTTATTGTGGAGCATATTTCGGCAACATATTTTGGAAACAGCATTGAATACAGTGTTTCAAAGAGGAGAGATCATTAGATGAATAATTCACTCTGTAATTTTAATAAAGTATGGTCTCTGTTCAACAAAAGGCCAAGCAAAAATAAAGCTTTAGAGTAAATAAATTAGTTAGTGCACTTAAAGGTCCTGATAAAACTCATAGATTTTCCGTGCTATAGAAACTCCACACTCTGCTAAGTTTCCTATATTATATATGCAGCACAAAGGCTAAAGTCATGACTTCAAATTAATTTATTCAATGTAAAGTACACATAAATCATCTAGAATCATGTTACCTCTGACATGACATGACACACATTTTATTTTCTCTTTTGAGCTAGATATGTGATTTACATAGGGTTTTTAATCTTTGATCTTAAAAGATTGAGTGGTTCATAAAATTATGAGGAATACATTATATCTGATGGTCTTGGAGCATTTGAAACATGCCAATGCCAATACATTTTCTTAAAATAATGTTAAATTCATGTAGCACTAGGAAAGGTATCAAGTCTTTAAGGCTCACAAACTTAGAGATGAAGAGGAAATTACCAGGATAAGCAGAGATAATTTTTTTAGAAAAGTATTTATAAGTCTATCTATAGATTTTCTTGGTTTCAGACTTCTCCAATTCAAAAGTTGACCCACTTCTACCTAATGTAAATACATCCGCCATAAAACTGGGAAGCATTTTCTTCCAACATGGGAACAGATAAAATGATTTACTTCAGCTTTGACTTTTATCTTGTCTGAAAAATCTAGACAGTCTTGCAGAATTATTTTGCCTGTTACTTTGAGAGAAGTGTGATACCTACACAGTGGTAATCAAATTTCTTTTATAATTCCGAATTGGCTATTCTGGTTGTTCTTGATCCTGTTTTGTTCTGCTCCCCAAAACATGTTGTTCGAATTGATCCTTTCAAACTGGATACATTTCTTCACCAAAAACTGAGATATATGTTAGGAAAGCTGTCAATGGTCTCTAGATAGTCTAATTTATAAAGTAGTGGGAAAAATTAATTAATTAAAAAGGCATTTTATTATGTTGATGGCTTGATTCCATACTTACAACAATTGAACAGTCCCATGTAATTTTCCAAAGAAGTAGTAAGAAAAAACCAGAAGTTCTGAACTGTTAACCTTCCCTAAAAACCAAAAAATTGCAACTTATTATGACAGACCTGGTTAAGTGATAGTGCTGGTTAAACGATATTTTAATTCGTAATGCAAAATTTGAGATATATCTATGAAGTAAGATAACTTCATTAAAGTTACTTAAAGTTTATGTTAAGGATACAGTTCAGAGTGGCAGCCTGGACAGAGTCATATTTAGGAAGCTTTCTAAAAGAACATATCTTTTGGGGGTTTTTTTCAGATCTCTTTTAATTTGAATACTTATGAATAAAATTGTTAAATTTTGCAGGAAGGTGTTGATTTTCTTGAATCTTCGACAGAAACCAGGCAGATTTCCCACGACAAGGTTTCTTGCCAACAAGCCTATCTCTCTGGCAATCTGAAAATGTCAACTATCTGCCATGGAACTGGATTCAACATCACCTACTCGGTCTATCTTTAGCCAGGATACTCCATGGAGAGAGGGTTTCTTTTTAGGATATTCAGGGAATCCAAATCCTGAAGCTGAGTTGGCAGGAAGGTTGGCATTTCTTATGTTCTGGCAGCATCTGCTTGAGGAAGATTTCTTTGGGCATGGACTCATTCAGCTTTGTGATGATAGTTGGGAAGCTGAGACTTCAGACCTGCAGCTGGTAGTTTATTTCCAAGTTAAAACCCCTAAATATCAGTTGTTTAAATTACTATAAAAAACTATTACAATATGAGAATTGCATGATGAAATGTATTTCTGAATCCTCTTTCATAAAATTTCTGGAGTTACGAAGTATTAAAAGGGACAACACAAATAATAAAGACAAAACTGATTAAATTATCATAATGAAATTTTGTTTTGCCTTAGAAAATTTGAACTTACCTCACTCCTTTCCCATCTGCACACATAACACTGCCTTTTCAACATACTGTGAGCCCATTTCCAAATATCTCCTCTTTGTGTTAACAAGATCAGAGAGTACATTTCAACAGGTCAGATGTACATTAACCTGAATAAAAGAATTGAACAGTCTCATTATCTATCAGCTTGGAAAGAACTCAGGGTTTAATTTCTACTCTTTTCTGAAAATATATTATTTTATATTTATCTATTTTCATATTTTCTTGAAGAAACTGTTGTGTTTCAAGAATAACAGTTCCTAAACACTACTTATTTTTTCAAAATATATATTATAATACAAATACCTAAAAATTTTAGTGGTTGAGCCAGGAAAATATATTAGTTTTTAAAAATAAATAAATAAAAAAAAGTCTCACAAAGCTTTCAAACTACTTTCTTTTCTTGTACCTCAGAAAATAGTCTAAATTTTATATAAATCTAAGGTCAAATCATGGCTTACAGGTTATGGGTTGTGGGTGGAGTTGTTTTGTTTATGTGTTTTGTTTTTATGGTTAGTAAGTTCAATATTGCTTTAAAATTGGTTATTCTTCCTGGTGTTAAAAATTAAAAACTCTTGGCAAATTCACATTCCTATAATTTTTGCTTTGGTATTCAAAAACGTGTATCTCTGTGCAATACCTGACAGATGGTGCAAGCATTGTACTGTGTCAGCTTTGGCTGGGATAGCGTTAATGTTCTTCACAGTAGCTGGTATGAGGCTGTGTTTTGGATTTGTGCTGAAAACAGTGCTGATAACACAGAGATGTTTTCATTATTCCTGAACAGCTCTCACACAGAGTCAAGACATTTTCTGCTTCTCATGTTACCCCACCAGTGAGGAGGCTGGGGATGCAAAGAAGTTAGGAGGGGACACAGATAGGACAAGTAATCCCAAATGCCACTAGGGATATGCCATATCATATCATGTGCTCTGTACATAATGCTACGTGAAAAATAATTAAGGCTGACATGCTCAAAATGATGGTGTTTTTCTTCCCAGGTCACCATGATGTGTGATGGAGCTCTGCTTTCCTGGAAATGGCTGAACACCTGTCTGCTCGTGGGAAGTGGTGAATGAATTCCTTGTTTTGTTTTGCTAATTCCTTGTTCTGCTTTGCTAATTCCTTGTTCTGCTTTGCTTGCATGTGCAGCTTTTGCTTTACATTTTAAACTGTTTTTTATCTCAACTCAAAAGTTTCCTCACTTTTACTCTTCTGATTCTCTCCCCTCTTCTCACCAAAAGGAACTGACAGAGTGATTATGTAGTACTTAATTGCTGGCTGGGGTTAAACTACAACATATACTTGCTTAGTGGAACTTAGAGGAGCTATCCAATGATTGTGATGACTGTGCTACAAACAAAATATATTTTGGTGTATTTTCAGTGAAAAAGACATGCCACTGAAATAGCTGTGATAAGATACTGAGTATACTAGAAAATGGAGACACCCCTCACAAACACACACACCCCCACACATAATGTCTCAAAAAGTGGAAATAAATTTTAAAAGGAGCATACTAAAATGATAATCTTGAATAACTAGCACAATTTTTTTTGTATAAATGCATTGCAAATGCATGAGAGTTGTGACTTGAAAATAAAAGAAGCTGTGACTCATCTGTGGGGTCTATCAGAGTTTATGGGGTGGATTTTAGGACTAGATATATGTAGTTCTTTACTTTAAAGAAGTTGTTGCCACCTTTCAAACATAATTAATCTTGGTGCCCAAGGTTTTTTGCTCTCTATCCCATCTTGGACTGGAAATTTACTATTTTGACCTACAATATAAATTGAGTCCTGATGGGACTATAACCTACAAATAGTGTTTATGTGTCAATTATGCAATCCATCCATTTCCACATTCCCCATTTTTTCTACATACCCAAGAAACACAAATAGGTAAATCCGGTGAAGAGTTTTTCTTGTCTCTGTCTGTAACAATGTTTGCAGTGAAACAGGGAAGGTAAACACATCCACCTGTGAAAGACAGAAACATAGCTCAATATTGCATAGCCTTTGGTAATCCCTTAATCTACTAGGCTTAAAAATTGTGCTTCTCTACAGCTGACTAAAGCAAGGGGAGTAAGGAAAAAAAAAATCTTCACTTAAAATTTGGAAGAAGAAAATATACTTTCGCTGTCATTTTTTTTCTTTTTCCAAGGAAAGCTGCTTTGTCAGGCTTACTGTTTCCCTACTAGGTTTCTGATGTTGTGCCTTTGCAGTAGGTCAGTATTTAGAGTGGAACAGCCTGTGCTGAACCATACCTACTTGGTGTGATGGAATTCTTTACTCACTTTACTCCTCTTATATTTTTAAACACAAATTATTACACAAAAAATTTCAGAAATCAGAAACAGAAAATATGGTTGGGAGGTTATGGTTTTGTAATTAAGAAGGGAATGAAAAGTTGAAGTACAGCCTAGGATTTGTATAGTTGAAGTTTAATAAATAGAGGAGAATTGTACCTCCTGTGTTCATACTAAGATTAACACATGTCTTGGCTAGCGGAGTGGAGAAGTGCTACAGATTGTATCAGTAACTGGAGTGACACCTCATTGCTTTGCCTCTGTTTTGTTATGTATTGGATTTTTTTTTTTTTTGGTCAGGTCTTAAAAGTGTGAACTCTTTTTATATTTTTGAGAAGAGATATTTTATGTTTTATTTATTAGAAATTAATTGGGTTCTATATATTTGCCCTGCTCCAAGACACAGGTGTTTCTTCCCTGAAGTAATAGGGCAGAAAGGGAAGAAAGCACGTGCTTACCAATACTGAGGGGAAACAAAAAAAATTTTAAAAAGTGATCTGGCCAGCTAAAAACTGTTGAGGGTATTCAAAGCTATATATTTAAACATTATGAAAGAGTAATGTATTTCAATATATTTTTTATGTGTATTGAATGCACACATACTAACATTTTGAATTAGCATAATCTTTTCTAATCAAAGAAACAATTATTACAGGCAAATATGAGTTCTGATAAAAGAAATAATTATTTTAAAATGAAGATAGGTTAACCTTTTAGGTACAGTTATGAAGTACAGATATTATAAAACAAGAAGGAAAAGTAACAAATATACTTCAAAGTAAGACTATTACACTAAACGTATTGTTAAATTGTTAAACTCCTATCTCTATGTGGAAATTTGCTTCTGAAATCCTTTCCTTTATAAAAGACAAGAAATTGCAATCCTTCATTACAATGACGCCAACACTGATTTCTCTGAAAATGTAGAAAATTTGTATTACCTGCAAAATTATGTGACCATAGATTTGCAATTTTTTTTCTCTACTTTATGTTCCTACTTAACAGGCCTCTAAAGAAGTACACATTTCAGCATCAATAACAACTCTTTACCTTTTTTGCTGAAGCTGTCTATCATAAGAAAGTCTACAACTGGATTAACTACCTAAAGAATATATATGATATTTAAGTTCAATTGATAGTTTTAATATTTTTTTGGCTTATTTAAACTAAGTTTCAAAAGACAAATATATCAACTTACTTTGAAGCATTAAGAAATTATCTACAGAAAGTATCCTGAAAATTTTAAATAAGTTCTAATTTAATCTCTTTAGACCACACTTGTTCTATAAAATTAGGAATATAATTCCAACATATTTGTCCGATAAATATTATTTAAGTCCTGAGTAACGTAAGTGTCAACCTTTTAATGCATTATCTAATCTTTTAAGAACTTTATGGAATGAAAAAATATATTTTATTGGCAAATCTCTGTATCTATATTATTACTAGTACTATTATACTGGTTATGATGGCAACGCAAATTTTCGTGATTGTTGCAGACCGTTCTCTGCAACCTTCCGGAGACAGGTGGACTCATGGAAAGAATAAGGGAATACTCTTTTCATAGGTGTTCCAGGAGATGTTTACTTTTGCAGCTGCCTCACTGGAAGCCAGCACACAGACTAGACAAGTCACGGGACAATTCCCAGTTCCCTGGGCAGGGGAACACAAAATCACCCATGAGAACACAGGAGTGGGGTACATGTGACCAGGGGCAGGGGCAGGGAGACCCCCATGCCAAGCCATGCTGCCACCCCAGGGCTCCCTGCCCCCAGGCGAATCGGGTGGGGAAACCCAACATCTCACTCTTTTGTTTTTATTAAGAAGGTTTTTTTCTCAAGGGTTATAAGGCCCAATCATTTAAACACAAAGCAACAAGAACTATTTCAAAAGAATATAAGCCACCCCCACCAAGTTTCAATGTCGAAACAGATTATTTCTGGAGCATCTCAGAATTGGTAGGAGAGAGATGGAGGCTCTCTGAGCACACTTTGTGGGGAAAATGAGGCAGGAGAGGGTCTCTTCCACAGGGATTGGTTTTCTGCTGGATGTTTGCAGTGTGGTCAGCTGTGGTTGAGTCTGTGTCTGTAAAGATTCTAAACAAAGATGGTTAATTCTTTCCTTTCCTTCCCTTCCTCCCCCTCTTATCCCCCCCTAGGTACTGGAGAGGGATGGTGGGGAAACGGGAGTTTCATAGCCAGGGAATGGGAAAGCGTGGTTTTGAGAGGGATACCATGGAAGGAGAAACGGAGTAGGAACTTGTGGAAACATAACTTGGGGATAATAAAAGGGAAAGGTAGGATGGGGAAAATAACTGTGATTTTTTGCATATACACTGCCTCTGACTGGCGTATTCTTAGGGTCACTCACGTTAGTGGCTTGCATGCCTTTCCTTCCCATTACAATATCGAATTCCACAATCTCTCCATCCCCCAGGCTAAGGATTAACTTTAAGGGGTTAAACTTTCTAACGGCAGTGTGGTGAACAAATATATCTTCTTTGGTATCACATTTAGTTATAAATCCATAACTCTGTTTACAGTTATACCATTTACCTGTTCCTAAAACTTTTCTTGTAAGAACTTCCCCTTTTGTGAGTCTGTGTCATCGGTGCTGCTTTTGAGCTGCTGTTGCTCCGCTGCTTTCGCTTTTGCTGGTTGCTCCCACTCTCACCGCCGGGGCCCTGCCAGGGGGAGCCCGGGGGCGAGGACCACGCCTCGCCTCCCCTGCTCTCTCTCTCAGCCCCTTCACAGCATTTTCATGCTGTCTCTCGCTCTCCCCAGCCGCTGCCGCCGCACTGCTTTTCGCGCTGTCACGGTAACTGCCACTTCTCGCTCCAAGCCACTTGCTCAGAGCCCCCGTGGCCACAGCAGGGGTAGTCTTGGCTGTTGGCCCACTCCCAGCCGCCCACGAGGGTTGCCCCTATGTGGCATGTGACCCACCGAGCCAGCAGCACCAGTGGCACCGCTCCACCGCTCGTGGTCACACGACAGGGGACCCTGAGACAGGAGTGGGGTCCGGAGCAAGGTACAGACTGCTGAGGGGTCTGGGCGTGTCCGCCAGCGCCTCCCCCACCGCGGCAAAGGGCGGAAGAGGGGACCCCATGGCCAGTCACGCGGGGCTGCCATGCGGTCGCAACCATGCGGTGGCAGCCATTTTCCACATGGGTAAGAATGGGGAAAACGGTTGACTTTATTGGGACACAGTCAATGATCTTGAAGAGCTTCAGTAATCTTAAAATATTCTCAGATATAATCTGCATGCTCTGCCTCTGCCATTAACTCTGTCCAAACATCCTCCCAAAAATCTTTTTCAAAAATCCAAGTCCAAGAAACATAAGAATATTTCTTCAACAGCCAGTCAAGAAAATATTTCAATTTCTCCTGAGTAAATTTCAAGTTCTTTTGAACAAGGTTTCTTTCAATTCGGGGATAGACTTCCCTGTGCTTTTCTGCCCGTCTCTCAGATACTATATCCATCTTCCCAGAGGGAACAGCAAAACAAAGGTGAGAAGAGAGAGATCCAAAGGATTTTACTCACTAAAGTCCTGGGCAGCTGGGGATCTTAATTTCGGCTGTTCCTCTTATTCAGAGTTGCTGTCTCCAGGAATATCTGTTATGTAGTCCCTTCGTGGTCGCCATTTGTTGCAGACCATTCTCTGCAACCTTCCGGAGAGAGGTGGACTCATGGAAAGAATAAGGGAATACTCTTTTCATAGGTGTTCCATGAGATGCTTATTTTTCCAGCTGCCTCGCTGGAAGCCAGCACACAGACTGCCCAAGTCACGGGACAATCCCCAGTTCCCTGGGCAGGGGAACACAAAATCACCAACCAGAACACAGGAGTGGGGTACATGTGACCAGGGGCAGGGAGACCCTGTGCCAAGCCATGCTGCCACCCCAGGGCCCCCTCCCCCCAGGGGAATCGGGTGGGGAAACCCAACAGGTGATCTTCTGGCCATTCAAAAGTAGATGAATAAGGGCATACTTTTGTTTTTACTTTTCTCCTGGAGCCTTTTGTTGTTGTTGGTCTTTATAATTAACATTATTCTTTCATTTAAACATATCTTGGAATAAAAGAAGAATTCAAATAGTATGGTCTATTATGTTTAGGTTCTTCAAACCTCCATGTTATTATTCCTTTACACTTTTTAAGCCTTTATTAATCTTACTAATTTCTTCCTCTGGAAAGTGTCTCTTTAGTCTATTTATTTTGGTCTCTGCAAGCTTGCATGCATTCATATCAACTCTCAGCAAGGTTTTCAAAACAGCTTTTTGCATCTATCTCTTTCTCATCCAGCAACAGAAGGGCTTGGTATCTGATTTCTATCTTAATTATTATTAGGTAGAATAAAACCAGGTAGGGCATGTTCTTATATAAACAGACTCTTCATATTTCCTTTATGAATAAATCATAGGTTGTCTGATATTCCCACTTAATCACTTAAAAATTACTTTGGCTTGGATTAAGTAGGAAAAAAATCACATGGGTAATACAGCTTAGACATGACATTTATTAAAAGTACAGTACAAAATGTATTTCTCTGAAAACTGAGCAAACTTTAAGGTTCTGTTACACAAAATTTTGTACATAGATATATGGCAACAGAATGTCTCTGTCACAAAATGTTTTAAAATTATAAACTTTTACTACCCAAAAATTTATAAACAAATAAATTGATTTCTCAAAACAATGTAATCTAAAACCTGGACTTTCCCAATCTAAATCAGTATGAACACTTATAGAACTATATTTAAGCCAGTAATAAGAATAGATTATACAAGATAAGGAGAAATCTTTTTTGAGGTCTTTTAATGTTCATCAAAGTGAAAAGATTGACACATTAAAAAAGTCTGTTAAAAAATTTTAAACTGCCTATATAGTATCACATCATCTCCCACTTCCTTCAGTATCTGACCACTTATATAAACCAAATCATACCCAACTGAATAAAAACAATTGTTTTTTACAGAATGTCAGAAAGTATAATAAAACTTAATACTGAAGATGCATGAAGAAAAGTAAGTGCTGAAGAAGGATCTATAAAAGTTAAGGTACTCTGTCACTTGCAAAAGATTCCTGGGACTACTGATGTCCCATTGGAGTAACAGAAGCACCAAAAGTGCTTAAAAAGAAAATAATTGTAGTAATGACTTTTATTTCTGAAGTTAATATTATTCAAGTGTAGCAGTATTTAGCAATTACAACCCTCCCTCAAAAAAACCCCAAAAACAAAAGCAGGGGAAGAGTGTGAGTCCCCTTCCTGGCGAGGAATAAGCAGAAGACAACATGTGATGAAAGGAGGAGTAAGGAGGAAGGTGTTTTTAAAATTTAGTTTTTGTTTCTCATTACCCCACTCTGATCTTAATTGGTAATAAATTAAATTTCAGTCAAGTCTATTTTGCCTGTGATGGTATTTGGTGAGTGATCTCACCCTGTCGTTATCTCAACCTATGAGGCTTTCATTGTATTTTCTCTCACCTTTCCAAATGAGGAGGAGCAGTGATAGAACAACTTTGGTGGGCACCCAGTATACAACCGGGGTCAACCCACCACAGTTTTGTAAGAGATATGATCATCTTGTTAACTTCCTTTTTCCTTCTTTGAAAATAGACATAAATACACTAAATATACTATATATATTAGATGAGAGTAGCAACTGACCATGAAAGTCTGGTAAAAATTGTGGGTGGTGGGAATTTGAGAAAAATTGAAATGTGTGGAAATACACAAGAATCAGAAAAATATGTCCAGACATACAGAGTTTGAAAAGAACAGGCACAGATCTAAATGTTCAGAAAGAGTGTTCTGGCTGACTCAAATTTTTGCACATCCCTATTGAAGCACTGTCAAAGGAATCAGTCTTCAGATGGTTTGGCAAATTTACCTGAATGTAAGAAGTCTGTTAAGAAATCTCAGAGTGAGCTATCACAGTGACTATTCAACTCTAAAGACAGAAAACACCGGTTTTTGACTCTCTGGGCTTGATACACCGTGACATGACACACAGAGTCATGTTCTGTATCAATCAGAATCAATTTATCTTTTCACAGTTAAGAGTTGTTGAACTAAAAATACAGTTTTGGTGTTAGCCCCTGGTTAAAATTAAAAAGCTTCCAAAAAACCTCCCAGAAACCAAACCCAACATTTGAGGTTAGCATATACAGTAAAAACAGAAAAATAACATAGTTAAACTATCTCTGTATTTGACTAGTTTGCAAAGACTTTGCTTCTGATGTTATTATTCAAGTCTAAAATCTTATCATCTAGGAGGTTAGACAGAGAGAGAAACAGACATAAACATATGACTGTCAGGCTTATAGATTTAAAACACAATGTATTCAAAGACTCAGTACTGAATAGTCTATATTTTAAACAGACTTTTATTGTCCAGCTCAGTGTATCGGAGTGTGTCTTTGGACTGTGTTGAATCTTGATGTGAGAAGAGTAGAAAAAAAAAGAACACCTGATCATTTACAATTATCAAAACATATTTTCTCAAAGATGAAATTATTCAGATTCTGAGAAAAAGATTGTCTGTCAAAAAAAAAGGGCTTTGGAAGCCCAGGGATACTGTTTAATGGAGCAGTATTTTTCCCACTGACTGCTCGTTGCCCCTTGGCATGGACTAATCAGATGTAGAGACAGGATCCTTGAATTTTATCATGATTCTGAGCTTTTTAAATTCACAATTAGTCACTGAACTGACCCCAAGTATATCAACACAGACCATTTATTTTGATATAAAACTGTCTGGAGACTTTCTTTCTTAAAGAACTATGACTTGTAGCACAGTTAAATGTTCAAGTGGAAAGAGGGTATAGCTAAGAAAACGAAGGATCTGGCATTTACTTTCAGTGATATGTAAAGAATAAGTTACAATTTTTATACTCTGTGTATGTGCATAGTGAACTAACATCAACATAAAATTCCAAGGAAAGAGACTTTGGAGGATCTTCCTTTTTTTTTTTTTTT
>WEIT01003311.1:19239-57954 GCA_013389985.1 Dryoscopus gambensis | reverse complement strand
TTACTTGCTGAAAATAAATTGTTCGCATAAAAGGCATGGAAAATCAAGTGGCAGTTGTCAAATCTGTGTAGGTAATGTGAGGTCTTTGCTGAGGAGCTGGATAGAAATCCTGTCCCACTTATGCCCACCGCATGGTGTATGGGCAATGGATTGAGCCACATTCTCACACACACACACACACACACACACACATACACACACACAGTGTGGATACCATTAAAAAAAATGGGAGTGAGGCTCTACGTATAGATCTAGACAGTTCAAAAAGAGATGCTCTAAAAGGGTCTCCTAGCAGAAAAATCCTCTGTGCATCAACTGAGGGTAAAGTGCTCTGACGAGGCATAAGGCGGAAAACAGATATGTAAGGAAGAAAAGCTCTTATATATTCCAAGGGAAACAATTAATAGAGGTCCCTACTGCAGCCGGAAAGAAGAAATTAATCTTTCTGGTATCTCTGTTTGGTTATCAGGGCAAGATGGAAAAAGATGGAAATATTCAAGAAGGCAAGTTTGGATGAAAATGTATCGGCAAATCTACTTCCCTTGGCTACACTGGAGATGAATTATAATTGCAAAATGTGTATTTTTGTGGTTTACTCTTTGCCCTCTTTGAAAATAATTCAGAAAGTAAATGTGCGGTAATTTCTAAAGAAGAAGACACAAGCGAAAGATGTTTATAAAAATTTACTGTGTTGTTTTTTCCATGGTGACCTTGGGCTGTAACGGTCAATGACATTGTATAAACATTTGTTTGTCGGATTAACATCTTCATCTGATTTGCAGCCCCTTCTGATAGGAGAGGGAGTCTCAGCAGGCTCTCCAGCAACATTTGCCCAGGGAACAAAGCCCTTTGTTCTGTCAGGGATTATTCATTAGTAGATTTTGATGGCTGGCTGGTATTCACCAGTCAANGTACCAGAGAGAGCACACACAATGCAAGCGTGATGCTACTGAACTGCCACTTCCATCTCTCATGGCAAAGGTGCAGTTGTGACCATTTGAATATTTCCTGGTTTACTTTCCAGGGTAGGCTACCATCTTCCTAAGTAACAGTTCTGCCCAGTTCTGCTCTCTCTCTATGTGATTGAAGCTTAAAAGTGAAGGGGAGAGGGCACAGCCTGGCACAGAGAGCCCTCTCTGAGAGTACCTGCATGTAGGAGTGCACACATTCACATCTTCAGCAATCATTCCCCACTTATCTGTGAAAATAGAAACCTTTGGCACAAGTGTTTATGAAAGTAAATAAAGAAGCTAAATTACACTTAAGCGAAGTGGCTTTAAGTGTGGTGACAGAACTGGAAGGGACCTTACTAGGTTACTAAGTTGAGTCTCTTCAAGGTCACTGGCAACTGCTTATTATAATTCCTTCCTCTGCTTATGAAGTTCAGTTTTGAAAGGCTGCATTTATAATCCTCCTCTGTGACTGCTAGAAGTGCTTTGCAGAACCTCTTTGCTCATACCACAAGCAACAGTCGTACTCTAGGATTTTCCAAGCACTGCTAAGGAGTTATTTGGTTACTTTAAATATGTTTCCTTACTTGAACAGATTATATTTCCTCCTGTTCTTCATGTAAGATTCCCCACTGATTTTGGCTTTGCTACTTCTGTAAAGATAACAGAATTGAGTTATTTTAGGCCGGAAATAATCTTTCCTCTTTGAAGGAATTCCTTTCCACTGTAGAAGAGACTTGTTCCCCTTGTTGTACTGGCTAGCAGTCCTGCCAGCTGTAATTTCCCCTGGAAACAAAACTACACAAAACCTTCTACCTCTGCAAAGAAACTTTATTTATTTATTTGCTAGCATGAGAGATGCTTTTGACTTGCAACCAGGAATTGAAATGATTGTTTAAAATGGCTGTGATGCAAGTAGTGAGGATGGCTCTCAGAAGGGTCTGAAGTATGAGGGGATGCTCAAGGTCTTTTGTATGTGCTGCTTGGAAGCAGCGGAATTCTTCATACCATCTCACTTACCTGTAAATCTAGGAACAGGGCTGCTTAAACAGTGCTGTTGCTGCAGACTGAATTTAGCTCTAATTTGTATGCAGATTTCACTAGTTAGCCTAGCTAAAATGACATCTTAGTAAATATTTCACAGACTGGATCATAGTGGAAAGAAAGCTAAAGGTATATTTGATTTTATAAAGCTGCATCATTTTCTATCATTTACTGAGTATCTTCTTTATCTCACAACTTTTGTTGTTCATTGATTCATGACATTATTTACTGGAAAATAATGGCACCATTTACCAGAAAGCAAGTTTAATCTGCATTGTTTTCATCCACTTTATAAAATTGACCATTCGTCTTTTAGCATTGTGCCTTTCATGAAGCCTTGCCACAGGAACAAGAAATCTATCTCATCAGACAGCTGTGAGGCATCTGATATAATTAAAGGGTGGTACTATCATCACTATCACATCCAATGATAAATGAGTCCACTGCACAAAACCACAGAGCTGGTGCTGCTTGCATAACACCAGCAGCATATGAATGTATGAGGGAGGCTCATGTCCTGGCTTCAAGTTCATTTAGGAATCAGTTTACTATGTATCGGACAAGGGTGATAGGGAAACATTCAAGGACAGTGCAATAAAATACATAAATCTGAAATTTGTCCTGGAGACTTTGAATACGATTGCAGATAGGTAGATAGGTATTTCCCAATAAAAAATCTGAGCATTTTGGGACATGTCCACATTCTTGGATGAGCCCAAGTCAACAGATCAAACTGTCCACCACCCTTCTCTGAAGCTAAGGGAAACAGAGATAGTAGGGGAAACTGCCAAATCAGCAATGTGCAGCTTTTATAATCATCTGACAAAGCAGAGTGGTTGTTCCCATTTCTTGGAGGACAATGATGTTTGGGAGGATGAGAAGACAGGTTTTACTTACCTTCTCTATTAGAGATAAATTCACATTAACATATGAACTGCAGTGTCCATGTGGCATGAGGTAAGCATGAGCCTTAGCTGATAAACTGCTCTACAAACAAAGCCTGAGCAGGAGGAGAAATGTCAGTGATGCAAAGAGGCTGATCCCAGCCCTGATGAAGTTAGTGAAAGGGTCTGGGATTTCCAGGCTGTGGATCCACCCACCTGGGGGCAGGCCTTTGTTTAATTTTGGACTCAATGACCTTAGAGGTCTTTCTTGATCTAAATAATTCTGTGATTCTGTAAATTATCCAAGAATCTTGGCAGCTGCCTCATTACGCCTGTTAAGGGAAAACTTCATGGCTTTTATATTTTCTGTTGGTTTAGTTTTTGTCTGAGCTTAACTAAATTTCAAGTATTACCAATTTCCATCTATAGCAGGAGTTTGAATAGTTCTGCAAGTAGAGAAGTGTACTGATCCCAGTTGCTGGGAACCCAAAAGTTCAGGTTTAGCAGCAACTGCAAAAAATACAAAACCTAAAGGTAGGAAATAATTATAGCAAATTTCAATCAAGAAGTTAATATTTTCAAATATATGAGTATATAAAACCAGAATTTGGCATGTGACTTGTCCTACACTCAGCTGCCACATCTGTGTAACTACAGTAGACATATCAAATATGTGGGTCACCCATTACCTGTCTTACACTGGATCTCAACATTGAATTGCCAATGCAAATCAGAAAATACTAGTCTAATATCAAATGCAATCATTTTAATTGCAGTTGTAACCTGCAGAGGTGCCTGCCACATCCAAGTGTGAGGTGATGCAGAAGCTGTGTAGCTGCATGGTCACTGCCCCCTTGTATCACACAGAGCATGTCTCATAGTAAACAGATGCAGCGGGGCTGGGCAGGGGGGATAGTCGGGAAAGCCCTTTCCAGACTGAAGTGATAGATAATTTTCTTATAATTAGAAACAGAACCTGTCCTGTACACAGACTGCATATTGTTAGAGACTCCAAGTGTTTATGAAGAACTTTCTGTCTCAAGGATAAAGGCCTTCCAATATTTCTTTCTGGATAAAAAATAATGATTAAATATTTATAACAGTACAAAGTCTCACTTTTCAGAATTTGCATTCATGTATTATTGCAACTTTTGTTACAGGCCTAAGTAAATATTTTATTAGACCTTAAGTTCACACCTGAGAATTTGACATTTTGGTTTAATAATATAATTATTTTTACAACTGGCTAGAGAGATATAGTACAATTATCCCTGTTCAGGGAGCTGTTTTATAATGTTGGTTTCCTTACTAAAATCAGTGTAGTTATTTTTGGGGGGTCATTTTTGGACTCTTAATTGAAGCAGGTTAGCTTTGTGTGGTATAAATCACTTGTAATGGAAACAGTATTTGCACACAGAGTAGAGCAAAATGGGTGCAAATTTTAGAGGACCTAATTTTTGAACTATTAGCATGTAAACTGCATGAACAAGTATTGACTGCTTGTAGTTTGTACTCTGTATACTTTAAAAAGCCATAATTACAATACTTGCTTCATCTATTCCAGTTTGCATTTTCAAATTTTGTATGCAAACACAATCCAGTCAGACAGTTCTGAATAAAAGAAGTCAAGATGGCATATACATTCACTATGGCCTATGTTTTAAATTATCTTAAAGTTCTTCGTCTTTCCTGGTTTTGGGCTCA
The DNA here is from genome assembly GCA_013389985.1 of Dryoscopus gambensis. Lineage (NCBI taxonomy): Eukaryota > Metazoa > Chordata > Aves > Passeriformes > Malaconotidae > Dryoscopus > Dryoscopus gambensis. Next base: position 53,372 of record WEIT01003311.1, on the reverse strand, counting down.
TTCACTGAGCATTTCCTGCTTTAGTGCCTCTCTGGGTAGAAATGTTTTAAAATATTAAATTTAATTAATTTAACGTATCTACATTAAATTATACTTAATATAGATATTTTAAAAATATTCCTCTGCCATGCCATAACTTTCCTGTAGGGGTGGCTCAGCCTATTCTTAGGCTGCAGCCCCGCATTGCCAGCCAAAACCTGGCCAGACAGTGGGTGGATTTCCCCGCCTCAGACAGTGAGTCTGTGGGGGGTTCCGTGAGCGGCACAAGGCTCTAAGCCGCAGCCCCCTGGGTGGGACCCTGAAGATTGTTCTCCCCCTTGGTCTGGAAAGTTCTGTTAAGTTCGGTTCTGCATTGGTTCTGTGTTACAACTCCGCCCCCCAAACTCCCTCATTGGATTGTATCCCAGTTGTGTCCTCCCCTCTCCCTGTCCATCATTGGTTCCCCTTATGTTACCACCCTCCTTGAAAAGTGAGCTCCCCGCCCATCTCATGGCCAGTCTAGTTCCTGATTTCTTCGGATAAACAGCTTCTTGGACTGAGTTCTTTCCGCCTCCTTTGTTCTTGGGGAACGCTTTTGCCTTAAAATCAGGCTACCTGGCTGAGCCGCCTGAAGAGGAAAAAAGCGCATCTCTCACTTGGCTCCATGATTCTCCCCTGCGTTTCCTCTGCTTCCTGCTGAGCGGCGAGGACGCTTTGGAGACGCCACCGCGCTGCCTCTGGCTTGTGAGCTCGGCTAGGGAAAAACCCGGAAAGCATTCACTTTCCAGGTTATCAGGAGAGTTTTTCTGTCCATCCTGTGAAGGATAGAATGCTACTACTACTGCTCCTGCATTGGTGAGGGCTGCTGGTTGACATAGGCTCTGTAAATTATTTCTAGAGGCAATCGAGAATTATTCAGGCTCTTGCTCTGACTTTACTGCTGCATTATGTAAAAAACAAATCCAGAAAAGTCAAAGGTGTGTATGACAGGTCTCCATCAGGAAAAGATCTTGTGCAATTCAAACATATTGTTCCTATTGTTCCTTGACTGGTAAATGGAGTCAATGGAGCAAATAATAAAGATCAGAAAAGATCAAATATTAACCAGTCCTACAGATCAAAGAAAAAAAAAAACCTGAAAACATCTAAAGCAAAATCCAAATACTCATTCACTTTTAAAGTCTTTCTAAGTTTTGAATACAGCCACTGAAACCAAGTTTGGGACTAGAAAGTTGTAATACCTTGACATTTTTGATCAGATACTCAAGTACAGATAGGTGGTTGTGTGGATCATCTTTCTGAAATAGACTATTAACTTAGGACAGGAATTGTCTTTTGCTCTCTGCTGTCTGCTGGTGCCAGCAAGTATTTTCAAACCAAAGCCTGCATCTGAGTGGAAGCAGTAATGGTCAGGAAGAGCAGATCTAACTGCATATGTTCCTGGGACTTCTCTGGAGCTTCTAGTCCAACCAGCTGTTTGCTTGAGTACAGCTACTTGAAAGCAATTCACATGAATTTGGTCTGAGAATCACATGCTATCCCTGGTGCTAGGCAGAATAGCAGGTTTCTTACAGTCCTCTAGGACACGGATCCAAATCGAAATTGGCTCGACATTCACTCGGATCACATAATGAATTATGTTTTGAAACTGCATTTAAAAACAAGCAAACTGCTCTGAGGGTGGGAGTACTTACAGACTCATACTTTAATATATTAATTACATTCATTTGTCATCACTTAAACCTAAATACCCTGTACTACACTGAAGTTGCCAAAATCCCATTCCCCTCTCACAGCTGAATATCCAGAAGTAATCTCTTTAAAGGAAAATGAAGTGAGAGACTTTCAGAGTTCCACAAGATCCTGGGGCAACAAAGGTGAAGAGGGGAAGAGACTGCAGTAGGTCTTTGCTGCATGAACTTGCTGCAGTTCTGCAGAAACAGGAACAGTAGAGTTAGGCTTAGATTCACTGTTACTGTCTTCAGGAAAGCAGTGGCAGTCAGTGCCGTGAGACCATCCATGCTAAACTCCTGCCAGACATCGTGCATGGGACAACAGGTTCTTGTGATGCTAAAACTGTTTCCCAGAGCACACACGCAAGATTCCTCATCAGCTTTTATTTGAATAATTTACCATATGACACATTGCCTGTGTCAGTTCTTTCTCTGGCCCTAATATTTTCCACTTCTGGCCCTGCAAAAGCCTCGAATACTGGGCTAACTTGCCATGTATGCAAAACTGAGGAAACTACCCTGCCACTGCCCTTAGTGTGGAATCGGGGGAGGGACATTCAGGCAAACTACTGCTTTTCCACTTAGTAAATAAACCACCTGGGGTCAGCCATTTCCACAGATTTATTCGGAAGCTCTCTGCCCATGTTTGCATGAAAGGCTTTGGGGCAAAAACAAGGGGTGTGGCTGTGTGCATGTATATCTGTCTTTCACTCCTTGCCCCTATTCCTGGCACTGAAACCCAGCACACTGCTGGGAAGACCCTGCATAGGCTGGTTTCTGTGAGAGACCCTCTCATTCCCAGCAACATCCCCCTCCTCCTACAGGCTACCTTGATCTCCCTCACTCCCAGTAAAGTTCCCAGGGCAGATCTCTTCTCACGTCTCCATGCCTGCAGCCTGGTAAACTCATGTCCTTCCATAAGTCCAACAGTGTAATATCTACCAGTTTTTCTGAGTAATTTTTACAGCTTTAGCACTGGCCTCAGGCTCACAGATGAGCTGGAAGAGCAAAACTCCTGCTCTGCTGTGGGTTTTCTGTGGGTGTTCAGCAGGGCTTGCAGAAGGGGTAGCTCTGATAAGGTCCTTCGCGCTGCTGCCTCTTACGCACACTTCAATGTGCTGTATATGTACACAAGCCTCAGGCTTACAGGGAAGCACCTTCTCATCTATTTTGTCTCTGTCCCTCTTTGTTCAGTCAAGTATCCAGCAAAGAGTATCCCATAAATAGGTCTGTTCACCATCATGTTGCTCAGCTCATATTTACTTACGCCATATTCATATTACATATGTATCATCCTAATTGTTTCATAATGTTGTATAAATTGGCCAGTATAATCAGGAATGCTGGATTGCATTAGGCAAAGTCTTTTTGACATGTACTGAAATATTAGTTCCATATGATAAAATTCATAAAATACAATCTAGATGCGGTGAGATTAGGAAAATGGGCGCTTCTCCACTTACCTAAATACTGGAAAGATACACAAGTTGTTAGCTTTATATGAAACTAATGATCCCTTGAGGCTCTGGTGAAGGATTTAGGAAGTGGGTAAAAATTAATAAATAGTATATAAAGAGACACAGTCTCACCTCCCACCCTTGCACACTCCTTATTATACAAACACATCGTCTGAAGAGCACTGAAACTTTCTGAGGTCAGGGCACAGAGATCCCATGAAACACACTGGATGCATTAACATTGTGGCTATTCATCACACCCCATATGAACTCTGCACTGGCATCCCCAGCCTGAAGTGCTCCCAGATTCAGGAGATGCTCAGCTACACAGTTTTGCAGTATAATTCTGAAATTTCAAACATTCAGCTAGGAGGGGGATTTGAGGCAATATGTAGGGGAAGAGTGGCAAGAAAAAAAATTAGCTTATTGCTAATGCATCTGGTCCTGATGCAATGATGAAAAGCCCCTGGCCAAAGCAGTCCTAAAAGACACAAGTCATGTTTGACAATATCATTGCTCCTGACCCTCCTGTGAGGACAGCGGAAGAACAAGTTCATGCCTCACATACACATGGACCAAGCAGCAGATCTGGCTGGAAGGATTAAAAAAGCATAGGAGATACAATAGCAAAATGCCCTTTCCTGCACTTTCTAGGGTGGCAAAATGAATCCTACCAACCAGATTTCATTTCCTTTCATCCTGGGCAAGCACTCCTCTAGCCATTACAGAAGAACATGAGCAATAACTGAGGACTTTATGGATTGCGACTGATGAGTATTTTAGCTCTGTAACCCAAAGATCTGTCTGCATATTCTGAAAGAGACAAAACTGATATTTCTTCAAAGTTGTCTCAGCTGGCTTGGCTAGCAAGAGAATTCTACTATTGGTTTTGTTTAAAAAAAGTGAGATATTAATAGGCTTGGGTTATAAATAAGGAATTGTACAGACAGCTTCCTCATAGTGGAAGAGGGAGACTGAGAAAATTCAACTGGTGGAGAAAAGTTTTAAAAGGGAAGTCAGGGGAAAAGATTTACTCTTGCAGTAGAAATTTGTTGAGAAACATGTAAATTTCAGGAAACCTTACCACAAAAATATTTCTCATTTCATTCAAAATCAGTGATGCTGAAGAGAAATCGATTGCAGCCCCATGTCTCCAACCTGCTTTAGTTCTCCCACAATGACAGGAATAAAAAGCTATTTTTTACCTCAGTCCACATAAATGAGTCAGTGCATTCAAGGAATAGCTCTGATGAGGAATCTTGGGCCAATTTTACATGGTTACCTCTTAGAGCAGAATTGATTGTTATTAGAAAGTCAGTATCAAATAACTGAGATCATCTTGAAGGAAAATTCAGTTAGGAGAAACTAAACACCACAATTTTTTTTCTTTAACTCTGAGCTATTTCAAGCAAACTGTGTAGTGTAAATGTTCCATCTTCAAGGGGTTCTCAGATTCTAGAGTACAATCAGCATCAACTTCAATATTGACCCTTGGGCTGATTTTTAAAAAGTAGAAATGCACATCAAATAGATTTCAAGTCCTTCCATTGTAGCAAATATAATTTCTTTTTAGATGAGAAATATAATTAGTGTTGCCAGCCCTGCTGGTCACTCAGAATAGAATATGAGCTGCATATAGATAATTCCATGAAAACACTACTGGAAATTCAAATACTTATCTAATCTTCATGTCTGGCAACCTACACTACATTACTGATTGTTGGTACCAGTGAAGCATAGTATAGCATTTACTTCCAAGGGAAATTAAGCCAAGAAGAAGAGTGCCATTTAGTTCAGAGGAAAGATGTTCATACATTTTTATACTTTAAATGACTCCATTTGAGAGCTTGGAAAATTAAAAGGGCACTCAGCCAAAAATAGCTCAATGTAATTCTACTGAATGCAGGCTAAATAAGGATCAGCCTTATCTAACTTCTCAGAGGTACATTAACCAGAGACACCGTATAAAGTTCCAGAACTATCATTTGCCTAAAAGGGATTAGGGGATAACCAAAGTGAAGAAAACCAATTTATTCATAATGTGAAACAACAGGTCATAGAAACTAGCTCAAGATAGTTCCAAGAGAGAGAGCAAGAGCAAAACAAGAGTAGTGTCCATTTGTTTAAAAAGGGATGAAATAGCTTTATGTTGAATCACTGGACAGAATACTCTGGTTTAAGCTGAAACTATTTTCAGGAGTATAATTTGTGTAGGGAAAGGAAATTCTAATAAACTGCTTATAGTAAGGAAAAAATAAGGAACTGTCATCTATTCCCTTACGACTAATAACCCGCCCAGAGGAGGAACTAAGTTTCACACACTAATGGGTTTGGTCCCCCAGAGCAAGGATGGGGAGCTCAGCTGGGACCAGAGCCCAGCAGGTCACTCTCCAGCCTACTCTCCAGTTTCCTTCTCACTCTGGCACCTCTGAATTGTTCTCCGTCCTCTTACCTGTTATCTCAGCCCTTGGATGAGCTGCTCCTTTGCCATCACTTGCCACAGAGTTCATAACTTTACTGATCTTTACTAATGGTTCCTCTTCAGAACAAAAGGGAATGAGTTATTTTGCTGAGCTGTGTAAAATTCAGCTTTTGCATATATGAGAATTTTACTTGAAAAGCAGCAGTTTACTGAATGTTTTCATGTCTACTGATTTAGTGTTCATTTGCCACCTGGGGAAAATGGTTACTTTTATACTGACAATGAGAACCTGCTATTGTCCTTACATTTTTTGGTGAAAGACATTTTTTGCCCTGAATGGAGCAAGATTTCACTTGCTTGGACTTTTAGACCAACCCATTACCACATGAGAAAATCATCAGGTTTAACTAATAAAGAAATAATTAGGGAGCCATTTGCTGAGTTATAGCAAAATAAAGAAACAAGGGAAGTGTGATAAGCATCACATCTCCTAATGCATAAACAATATACTACTAAGTTCTTCTTCATGAAAGGTCAGATATTTAAAGGTAAAAGAATACTCCATGGGAAAAAATGTTTATTTTATAGAAAAGAAAGGGTCAAAATGAAGATTCAGAAACATTTTTATGAGGCATTACCATACAGAATATGACTTCCAAGTTTGATGATAATTTATGTTAAAACAATATGAAGTCACTAGGGCTATCTTATCAATTGTGTTTGCAGTACTATTCCTCATCACTGCAACATTGTGATCAAAAAATGCTCACAACATGAGCATTTACAGAGCATGGCAGCTCTGTAAATTCAATAAATATTTAAACAGCTTATACATTTTTCTTATATAATACATAGTCTGGCAATCAAGAAAGTAACTATTGTAATTTCTCGTGATCATGCCCCTGTGTTTAAGCCACATGTATTTTACCCATCCCTACTATAATTTAAAATACTAATGATAGTACTCAAACATGCTAGGGGCACCTGTGTCCTTTGCGAGTTTTACCCAGTCATCATCCCTGGTCCACAAGTATTCAGCTCTGAAATCTTTTAGGGAAAAGCCAAAGCTGCATCAAGAAGTCAATATTACTCAAGAAATTTTTGATTTCTGAGATTATGATTCTGTGATGATTCTATGATGATTCCGTGAATTTCTGGTTGCTCTTTCCTGAAGCAGGAGTGCCACCACATCGGATGCCCCATCAGATGCTTGACTGCCAGCATCTGATGAGAGACCAAGGGTCCCAGCTGCAGTGGTAAGTGAAAGGAATCAATATGAAAAGGAGGCAAACGTGCAGAAATATTTGTTATGCACATCACCATTTGAAACGCTAAACTGGATTTCAACCTCTAATTAATATTTTTCCTGTGTCTTCAGTTTGAAATTGTCCTTATGGTGATTTCTTGATGGGCTACCTAAAAACAGAGGCTAGACAAAATTAAAAGAATAAAAAGCTGTTATATTTATTGAAGGGCCTTCAAGGTACACTAGGACAGTCAAAGCCCCAGGAGCTAACACCCCAAATTGATGATGGGGTCACAGGTTTTCATACTTTTATAAGTTTAGTCCATTTGCATATCGGGAGCTAATTCTCCAATTACTACTTCAGATAATGAAGTCACTTACCTCAAGTTTGCTTCCCCCTAACCCACTCTTGTTTACATTTCTCGGGGCCTGAGATAGTAAGGTGTCCCTGAGTTTCAGGCCTAGAGAGGAATTGTTTTGACTGACCAAAATGGGAGAACAGTAGCTAACAGGCTATATGGAGTTTTGAATGATACACTAGAGAATTACAGGATATTAAAAATATAAAAATTAAAATCCTAAGGCATCAATAGAGACTCACAGAATCATTAAGGTTGGGAAAGACCTCCAAGATCATCATGTATAACCTTTGACTAAAGACCACCATGCCAACTAACCATAGCACTAAGTGCCATGTTCAGTCATTTCTTGAACACTTCCAAGGATGGTGACTTGAGCACCTCCCTGAGCAGTCTGTTCCAGTGCTTACCCGCCCTTACCATGACAAAATTCTCCCTGATGTCCCACCAGAACCTTCCCTGGCACAGTTTGAGGCTGTTTCCTCTTGCACTGTTGCTTGCTGCCCAGGAGAAGAGACTGACCCTCACCGGACTTCAATCTCCTTTCAGGTTCTTGAAGAGAGCAAGATGGTCACCTGTGAGCCTCCTTTTCTCCAGGCTAAACACTCCCAACTCTCTCAGCCATTCCTCACAGGACTTGTGCTCCAGACCCTTCCCCAGCTCCACTGCCCTTCTCTCAACACGCTCCAGCACCTCAGTGTCCTTCCTGAATTGAGGGGCCCAGAACTGGACACAGCACTCAAGGTGTGGCCTCACCAGTGCCCAGTACAGGGGGAACAATCACTGCTCTGGTCCTGCTGGCCACACCATTTCTGATTCAGGCCAGGATGCCACCGGCCTTCTTGGCCACCTGGGCACACTGCTGGCTCATGTTCAGCCTGTTGTCAATTAGTACTCCCAGGTCCCTTTCTGCCTGGGCACTGTCCAGCCACTCTGCCCCAGCCTGTAGCACTGCAGGATGCCATTGCCCTTCTTGGCCACCCGGGCACACACACTGGCTCATGTTCAGCTGCTGTCCACCAGCAACCCCAGCTCCTTTGCTGCTGGGCCACTTTCCAGCCACTCTTCCCCAAAAGGAAAGGAGAAGCATTCTTAAAACATACCTGAGATCAGAAATAGCTACATTTCAGGTACTCAACCTGCTTCTCAGATCTCATTATATTAAATCAGAATCCCAAGGAAGTATAGCAAAGTGTTCAGACAACTGGTTTATCTGATAACCTGCACAAAGGGAAAGGCTGTCTTCTGCCCTCATCTAAGAAGGAAAAGCCCACTCCATGTAGTGGGAAAGACTCCACTCCACTTCACAGACTTGTTCTTATGTTACTTGTGTTGCAGGACAGCATGTACTGCTGCTGAAGTAATTGTTTCTGACAGGTAGACTACAAACTATGCCTGTGAAAATATGGTGTCATATTTCTGTTCAGCACTGCCACTAACATCCATTGTGACAAAGACAGTGATCAAACCCTCAGCATTCAGGTGAGCCAAGCCCTTCCTTTCCCTTTTAAACTGCGAAACAGATCAGGTACTAGAACAAGGTACACAAAAAGTGCCTCTTCCTATCTTCACTCACATCATGATGTACAGCTTCAGTGTCTTACGAAGCCTGAGATCAGGCACTCCTCTGCCCCCACCTTAGCTCCATCACTAGGACTGCTCAGAGATTCTTCTGGATTTGCTGAAAATCTTCAGTGTCAGAAGGGTGATGGGGAAGGGAAAATGGTAAATTGCAACTTCACAAATGATGAAGAGCACTTTGCACTGGATGGGCATAGCTTCAGTAGAATAAAAGTCTGAAAACTAGAGTCTTACAACTTTTGAAGCAGAAGAAGATACCTTGTGAAGTTCTCTTGGTTTTCCTTGTGCTCAAGTTTCCACGGCTTTACGTATCCTGTTTAACAGTCAGCCACATGCAGACTCATGGCAATGCTCAGAACCAATTCTGAACTACAAATGGGGAGCAGAGCACTGAAGAAGTCTGGGTGCCACCCTGTGGGAGACTGACTTGCTCTTCTGGCATTTCTGTAGCTGCAAAGCCTGTAAAAATACATCAGAGGGGGAAAGGCAAAAGCGATAGATCAAAACCTAGTACAAGACAGTTGCTGGTGGTCCCTTTGGTCCCTGACGACATGAGGTTGAAAGTGGCTTTTAGTGTGGGGTTTATTTTCTTAATGATTGGAGGGCTACAGCTGAAAGCCACTACATTTAATGTTAACATTGAGGCTAGAGAATCCATATTGTAGTGATTAGCAGCAGGAACTTCAGAGATGGTAGTGTGCAAGCCAGAGGGAACATGTAGATTGAGTGTAAGGAGACGGCAAGAATCACAGGTCAACTTTAACTAATGGAATTTGGGTTTTTAAAATGCGTTTCCTCTCTGGTTAGTTTCTGAAATACAAACAAAATCTCACAGGATTTAGGCTTTCTCCTTCCTTGGGTTTTGGCTCATGAAATTCTTTTGCCCTCCTTGACTGGTCTAAATTGGATTATATACAATATATAATCCAAAGTGGGAAGCAATGTCAACCACATTGATTCCTTGGTTTTGCTTGTTTAAAAATTGCATTTCCATTCTCAGGGTTCAGATTACAGTCCTCTCTCACGCAAGTTCCCCCTTGTCTCCAGGGAACCATGTCCAAGTGAGGAAGACACTCAAGAAATCCTGTAGGACTGGGCCCCTAGTTGCTTAGGTTTCTTGTGGAAAGAGGGAAAATTCCTAAATATTTAGCAGACTTTTTTTTCTCTTGTAAAAGAAAACTAGACCAAAAGGAACATATCAGCCAAAGTAAATTTCAGTGCTATTTTTTTGCCAAACCCTAAGGAATCTGTGCAGAGGAAAGAGAAACAGACTAAAAGAAGAGGACTGAACTCTGATATCCTTCCTTGGTCTGTTAGTTCACTGAAATAAAATTGTTGTTATTGAAAATTTGTTTAAGGAAGGCAGCAGTGGTAAGAAGACCAGGCAAGATAGCATGCCCATAAATTTTCCCAGAAAGAGATTCAGATTTTGAAAATATGGCTATTTCTGAGTTCATAATAACAGAAAGAACATATAATACAAACTCAGTTGAGACATTTTTGGGGTAGCAGTCCTTGCTGTAGCTGCCTTTATCCCAACAGGATATTTTTTCCTAGTATTTTGAGGCCTCATGCAAGAATGGACAGTATATATTTGCCTCTAAATTTGAGAGATACAGGTTTGATGGATGCAGTCTTCCAGAGAGTCACATTCAATGGCTCAATGTCCAGATGGAGGTCAATTACAAGTGGTGTCTCTTGAGGGTTCATACTGGGACCAAGACTACAATATGTTAATCAGTGACATAGACAGTGGGATTGAGCATGCCCACATCAAGCTTGCAGATGACAGGAGGCTGAGAGGTGCAGCTGATACACTTGAGAGAAGGGATGCCAGCCTCGAGAAATGGGTCCGTATAAACCTCATGAAGTTCAGCAAGGCCAAGTGCAAGGTCCTGCACCTGGACTGGAACAAACCACAATGTATCCTGGGTTGCATCATAAAAAGTGAGGCCAGCAAGTCAAGGGGGTAATTCTGCCCCTCTACTCTGCTGTGGTGAGACACCACCTGGAGCACTGCCTCCACTTCTGGGGTCCCCAGCACACAGACCATAAAAATTAGCAGAAGGGATGAAACACCTCTCCTATGAAGAAAGAGTGAGAGAGCTGGAGTTGCTCAGGCTGGAGAAGGCAAGGCTCCAGGGAGATTATATTGCAGCCTTTCAGTACGTGAAGGGGACAGACTTGTTACCAGGTTCTGTGGGAATGGACAAGGGACAACTGTTTTAAACTGAAAGAGGGTAGATTTAAATTGGATATATAATGAAGACTCTTTTTTGCAGTGGGGGTGGTGAGACTCTGGAACAGGTTGCTCAGGGAAACTGTGAATGTCCCATCTTTGAAAGAATTCAAAGTCAAGCTAGATGGAGCTTTGAACAACCAGATTTAGTTAATGATATTCCTGCCCACCATTCTATGATTCTATGTATGTGTGACTATATTTCAGTTGGATGATGAGCCAAAATTGCTCACCTACTGCACAGCACCAGGGATGCCCGAAGTTCATACATGCCCTACTTGGAATAAACCACTCATCCATTCCTGTGAGCGTCCAGGACTGCTCGCATTTGCCAAGTCCAAGAAAATCTTATATAAATACTACCCCCAGGTGTCTGGGATGGTTCAAATCTCTTGACCATCTCCTAATGCTTGTTGACTGGGAAAAACTGCTCAGAAGGGAGGACTCCCACCTCAAGCAGTGGATAAGGAGCAGCAACTATATGAGACACAAGTCTCATGAGCAGGAAACTTATTTAGGCTGTGGAGAGGCACAGTGAACAAGATCAAGGCATGTGTAAGAGTTTTGGGAGCTGGAGAGGGACATGCATGCCTAAGCTTCAGAACTGGGTCCTCAGATCCAATGGGAACACAATGGAGTGCGAAGTGTGACACTGCCAGTGCTATACTTGCTTACAGAATTTTCTGCAAAATATGGGGGAAAACCATGTCATAAATCATGCAAAGGACTATTTATGTGAAATAAAACAAGGGTTGCATGCCTTGGTATTGGCATGGCATGGCCCACCTCCCCAGGCATTGGCAGGAGAAAGGGATCCCTGCCAGCTCCAAAACTGAGGTTATAACACCTTCCCATGGGAGACTCAGGATGGCAGCTAACTCCTTACAGCCACATGAATGGGGCCAGATTTGTAACACACATCTACCCTTCACTTTTCATCCTGGCCAACTCTTGGCAGCTATTTGCTGAGAGAGTCAATTTTAAAGCTGTTCCCTAAGCAGTGATCCTGGATCATGCTTTGCAACAGCCAGCTGTACACAGAGCCTAGAGGTCTAAGAGGGGCTGCATTTCATGCTGTGAGTCAAGGGTACAAACCATCTTGTCATAGAAAGAAGTCAGCAGCAGTATTAGTTGATCCTACACAAATTGATAGGATCTTTAAACATTTGATCCTCTGATCCATCAACAATGCCATTTAAAGTATTTGACTTAATAGACTGATCATTAGACTTAATATTAACAGTGCTGTAAGCTTTTTTGTTTTGACAAAATATATGCTTGAAAATTACTGTGTCTTAATTGAAGATGTTAGTGCATAAGTGATCTGGTGGACAACTAACCCTGTCCTACCACACCCAGTCTCTACATACATAATCTTAAGTAGTTTTAACCTTCTCTTTTAAGTGCTTTGTCTACCATTATAAACTGCCTAAACCATATTGTGTTTACCCCACTACAATCTGTACTGATTCTGTTTTAACATATAACCACCACAGGTTGTGTACACTCATGTGGAAGTGTTCCCTGCAGGCATTGATGGAAGATTAGTCACTCTCACAGACAATTGTTTTATAAGACCAAGTGCCAGGTGTTGGCCTTTGATTTTTCCAACCAATTCAGAAAATCACAAATCTTTGTCAAATTATGGTTTTACTAAACTGAAGCAGTTTAAGCAAGATGCTTTTATGGATTCACCCACAAGCCACTTCAGGTGCCATTTCTAGAGTTGGAGCTGTGGTTGTGGTCAGTGCACACTGAAGTACCATTGGTATCAATTAAGCTGAAGTTGCGGGCAGGCTTGTGCTCAGAGAAAATGGGAGAAGAGAGAACTGGCTGAACACAAATCTGTTGCTCTCAGGAATTCTCTAACTACCTCAAGTGGAGCAGGAAGCAACCAAAAAGAACCACGCTTTCCTCTTTATTGGAAGGAAGTCAGATGGACAATCTGCTTCAGGGTAATGTACACAGGTAATTCAAGAAGAAGTGACTTGGTAAAACTAGCCATAGCAGGAATTTGATGGGAACTACCATGTATGGCAAAGTTTTACAAATGGCTTTTGGTGACCAGATATGGAGTTGTGCACTCTCATCCCAGCTCCTGAAAATGCAATACTCTGTACAGAAATACTGAAAGCCCTCATGACTTCAGAGGAGGTGGTATTTTTCACAGATGCCTAAGCTCTGAAATCAGGGGTGGTAGAAGAATCTCAGTCTTTACTTAGAGGAAAAACATAGCATCAATATGGCAGAAAAAGAGCTTTAGAAGTGAATCACCACAGCCTGCACACCAGAAAACCAAGAAAAATAAACCTTTTTTTTTTAAAAAAAAAATCAGATCAGCTTCATAACTATTTCAGTTATATGCCTTGGCAAGGTTCCAACACTGTCTACCCATGAGTATGTGGCTCCTGAGTTCGGCGCTTCACTTTCAGCTGAGGACAAACTCTGTGGCCATTAGTGCGACCATTCTGATACCAACGACATGGGGACACAGATCCCTCGTTGTTGATGTGACCCCTGCCCATCTCTCTGCCGGCTAGCGATGGCAGGAGTCCTGGGGCAACATTTCCCATGGGTCCGTAGAAAGAAGGGGGCTGCAGCAGATTACCAGGGCTTCTACAGTGCCTCTGGGCTACACCTTGCCAGGCAGCAGCAAGCCGTAAGAGAAACACAGCATCTCCTTGATGGTGAAGTCAGGAGGGGTTTATTTTTCAGGTCCAGTGCCAGCAAGGGGGAGGAAGGGGGAAAGGGAGAGGAAAGGGGAAAGGGGGAAGGGGAAAAGATCCAAGCAGAAAGAGAGAGCCTCGTGCCTACGAGCATTCCCTTATCACCGTTTGGAAGGGCCCGCGGGACCAAGGCTTGAACCAATGAAAAGCTCACAGGGGAGGGATCAAAGGCCAGGTTACAGCTTAGGAATACCCCATACATTTCGGAACGGGGAAACAGAACAAACCATTCAAAGGAAAATAAATAACCACACCTAGTTACTGGAGGAGGTGAATCAGTGGGAGCTGCTCCAGCCAGCTGTGCAAAGGCTCCCCGGGATGAGGAGGTGCATCAAGCCCAGCCTCATCGAGAAACACAAATATGGGAGGTTGGTTCTCATCTCTTACTTGTGAATCATTCCTGGATTTCAACATTCCCTAAGACCTCTGAGGCATGTGCTCAATCTTTTGGGACTCTCTACCATGTAGGGATTTTGGTACATGGCTCCTGTGAACAAGAAGGTTCTGGTGATAGTTAAAATAGACTTATTATCAGGCCAGATGTGCATGTAAAGATGAGGGGAACGGGAGGGAACCTGAACTGCTGCTTGAACTTTCTTAGTGCACCATAGTGCAAAAAGACTATACAAAGGCTATCTATCCCCCTTCAAGGCCATTTTAACAACTCCCTAGTGTGAGCACAGCTACCAGCTCTTTGATAATTTGCTGAAAACTTACTGCAAGCGTCCTTTCAAAATTTGTCAGTTTTGTTGATGTTTACTGTTACTGCAGTGCTCTCCTTGACTTACACGTGTCATCTTATGTTCTGCTGTCTTTTCAAGGTTTTTGTGATCTTTCTTCATTTTTAATACAGCAGTGACATACTATATGCAAATGACTGTGCCATGTGTTCTGTGTATCTTTACTGTATACAACTCAGCCAACAGCTGTTTCTAAACCACAGTGTACAATGTATATTCAATTCATGCAAAAGAAACCTGCAATCATTCTTTGTTTTGATTCAGAAATTGCCAGTGTTTGAATTGTGTAATCACTGTTTTGAAAGCTCTCCCAGCTACTAAATAGCTGGTATTACTGTGGGCAAGTAGGAAATGCCTAGATTACCTTCTTAGAATAGATGGCTAACAGTGACAGCATTAAAATAAAGTGGGATCAGTGGTACTGAAGACCAAGTATCTTGCAGAAAACATGATCAACTATTAGTGTAAGTAACCCATATTTGCATCCCACTTCTGAAATAATTACTATTTTTTTTTGACCTGTAGTTATTCAAGACACAAGGAGACAAGAAAAGGCAGAGAGACCTTGCTTGGAAAGCTAAGTAAAGGAATCTAACCAACAAGAATGGAAGAACAACTGCTGAATCAAGCAGAGACATTGATTGCCTGCTTCAAAGAAATAAATGTAAAAGTTACTAAAGGTCTCCGTAGTAGAGCACTTATGACCACTTTGGATTTGTGGATGCTATGAGCTTGAAGAAGCTGACTTTGCATGGCCAGTGAAGCACACCACCAGTCCTTTGTCCCAGATTTCTGTTGGGTGCTGTAATTCTGGCAGAGGAGACTCCATACCTCTGCTTTGCTCCACATGGGTGTGTGTATGTCCCACGTAGAGCAGGATATGCCTGTCTGAGAATAGACTTTTTTTGTCTGGGTTGCTGACTCTGAACTGCCCTGAACCCCACAAGTTATCCCTTAGCTAACGCCAGGATGAGTCAGTATTTTAGGACCCTTGAAAGTTAATAGAGAGAGGCATCCCTGAACAAAGTGTCCTGAATCATCCTGCAAAAGACCTTTTGATTCTATGTGTGACTTAGTGAGCAGCTTCAGTGTTAAGTTAGTAACAGGCATGGATTTGTTGTCAGGAAGAAGAGGCATCTTGGTCCTCCCTTGAGCCCCTTCACCACCCACCACAGGCTGGAGCACCACCACTGGGTCTGCACCCAGGCAAGTGTGTCTGCTGTGGCTTGTTGCTAGAGTAGAGGCAAGGCTCCAGGTGGTGGCGGTGATTGGAGGAGGAGGACCTGCATCCACCCCGTAACGCAGAACTTGCATGTGAGCAGGCAAGACTTGAGCATCTCCACCTGTGTCACGGCTGCACAGCACAAGAAAGGATTCCTTACAAAAATGTATATGCAGCAGTGTACACAAGGTTACATGTAGGAACACAGGGCAGATCATCAATTCAGAAGCAACTTAAATTCTAGTGTTTCCTGCCTTTCAGATTGACTTTCCAGTTTTGATATTGTTCTTCTAAACCATTTTACCTGCAGCTCAGATACAGCAAACACAGAGCTTTTATCTGCATGGATGTGCAGTTCCAGAAAAAATGCAAATTTCAGAAAAGTCAAATTTAGCAGAGGAAACATCAGGAATTCATTTGACAGAAGAATCAGTCTCCAGGCAGCATGGACTTCAGTTTAGCTGAATTAACAGCCATTTTGCCTTGGGTTGCTTTAACCTGGTAATTTAATCTATAAGAGTTAGCTATCCTAAAAACATTTGTTTATCATTGTCTTTGAAAATGCATTTCTTCACTTCTAATTGGATTCAGTTTTATTGCTGTAAGAAAAAAAAGCCTCAACATTTAGCAGCAGTCAAACAGAATTCATTTTCCAGTAACTTAGAACACTCTCTTTGAAGGTGAGCTTGCTTTGCCAAATCTTTGAACTTTGCCATATGTACTTATCCCCACTGCCAATGAAGTGATATGATTACAGACATACAGCTTTGGCAAATTTTCACTAAGACTTTGTCTTGATCAGAGATGTCTAAAGCTTGCCAGAAGAATGTAGAAACATGTAGACTACTAATGGGTTGAGCTCCTAATAGGTGGACTGGGAATTATTTGAGAATGCATATTTTTAAAGTAAGAAAAAGGATTCTTTTCATTTAGTCTTAAACAGAAGAAGTCAATCCTGACATTGCCCACTGGTCTAGCATAGCTGGATTCTCCTATCTCTTCCTAAACTGGTTCTTCAGCATTCCCTCATTCCCAACAATGTAAGACTGTTCCCAGTGGCCATGTACAACAGTGACTGTGTCAGGAAGAACTGCTTCTTAAATTCCCTTGTCACCTATATGAAAATGCCCATGTATCCTGTTGATGTAAGAGCTTAGATACTGGCTGTGAAAACATATTGTTCATGGGTTTGACTGGTGTTGAGGCACAATTTGCTACTTGACCAAAATTCACCTTAATCAAATCTGGTTTGCTGGTTGCCTTGAAGCTGCTCCAGGGTGAAGTCCACCTAGGACAGGTGGGCTGTCCTAGGACTGAGCACCCATGTGAGAAACATGGGGCCTTCCTAGCCCTGAGCAGGTCTGCCAGCTGAGCCATCCATGTCTCTGACACTCAGGTCCAAGGGGCCTATTGTGTCCTGGTAAACTCCTGCCTGTGCCAGGCCATAAGTAGATGACACCCGAGTTTGTGGGTACCAGGCCTGCCTCTGTATCCGTATCTCTCAATGAGACTGAGAACACTTTTCAGGAGGTAGGGTGCTCAGGGTCCTCCATGCTGCTGTGACCTGCTGAGATATTTACATATGTGGTTACTTCTTTCATTTCAGATCACACTTTAATACCACTGTCAATGAAAAAGAAAAAAACCCAACTGTTAACTAGTAAATTCCATTAATCTGCGTAGGGTGAAAGGGACTACATTTTGTTATTACTGTGTAGATGCCGTGTGTGAAAGGAAGAAAACTGCTAGACTTTGTGCACAAGGCAAGTGTTTAATTTTATTGGCCTTGTATCTCTACTGGTGTCTCCTGTCCAGGACAAATATTCCTCTTTTCAGGCTGGCTTATTCTCCTCCTATCTTAATTCTCTGAGGAAGAACAGCAAAACTTTCTGCCATGAGGTTTGCACCTCTCCTTGGCAGTCAAACCAGGGCAGAAGAAGATGTTCCTTCTGCCAATCTCCCCTCCTGCCTGGCAGGAAAATGAAGATGGATCCTCCCACCTGAGAGGCCTTGCAAGTGTGAGCACCACCCTTGAGCGGCAAGTCACCCTCAGTGGTCAGCACACGCGCCAGATGCATGAGGCACAGCTTGAGTCATGGGCCTCAAGCCAAGGATTATTGCTCCAAAATGGTCATATGTCAGCAGTGTTGCAGAAACCCAAGCTTCTGACCTGCTTACCTTGGAGCTGATAGCCCTGATGTGCTGGATTATGGGAATTACTCCTTACAGCAGCTGGAGCCTGGCAGGAATGAAAACTCAGCAGGAATTGCAGGTGCCTGTGCAGATCTGGGCCAGCTCACGGCAGCCCGGCAGAGCCAGCAGCTGCAGCAAGGGCTGGCTCTAGGAGGAATTGTCACTAATGCAATATATTTTGGGGTCTCTCTCTCCAGGGTCTAAGAGAATAAAGGAAAGGCAGGTGACCCAGTCTGGACAGAGGAAAATACTGCTTTTACTGTGTTGGCTGGTTGTTTATTTCCAGCTTATGGCTGGAATTTGTATTTTCTCCAGTGCCACAATTTTAAAAGCTTAGGCAGTTCTTGGGTCAAGTATGAGAAGTTAGGGCTCATTAAGTCTTAGGTGGCCATCTCCAGGAGCACAGTCCTGGGCTTGCTGTCATTCTTGTTTGCTGGACATCTGAAGTCAGAGTGATGTGTCTACTAAAGCCTTTTTTGAGGATGCAATTAATCTCTTTGAGTCCTGTCTTAAGTCCCACTCTATGCATCCACACACTTTTAAGGAGAGATTGCTGAGAAGCAAATGGGCTTAGCCGCAAAATCCAACCTAAACAGTTTTCAGTTGGTGAGCTCCATGTGAACAGTTCTCCTGGCACAGGCATCAGTCCATCCTGTTTCCTCCCAGGGGAGCACTGGGATATGCTGCACAGGCTGTGGAGACTTTGCAGGGAGTGCAAGAAGCTGTTTCCTAAGTTTGCCTGAACTGAGGGACTGAGCAAAAAACGTACCGTCTGACCCAGCAGAGTCCAGAAGTGCAGCCTGGCCAGTTGTGTCACTGCTCCATTCTGCCCATGAACCTCATTTCATTTCTGCATCCTAAGACTGGGGAGAATCCAGGTCTTTGATACAAGGGTGGGAGAAAGCCAAGATCTAGCTGGTCCACCAGTTTAAATATGACCTAATCTTGGAGAACAGAAGTCAGATGGGATTCACAGTGTTTCGAGGATAAGCATTACTACTGCAGAGAAGCTTTACATTTAAAGCAATAAGGTGTTTGATTAGATAGTGCTAATGGTTGACAGCTCATACATGCACACACCTTGTTGGTCACTGCTTGTCTCTGGGCAAGCATTTGGGAGCACAAATGTGCAGCAGAGACATGACCCAGAGCCCTGTCAGCTCTCCAGTCCACCAGGACACTGAGGGGTTTCCATGGGTCAGATACTCACCCATTGCCACCTGCCTGCGTCAGCAGTCCCCAAACAACTCTTAGCATATGAGCTTCTCTCTAAGCTCAGGTTTACCACCTTTGCTGAGCACTTCATCCGTCATAGGGTGACAAGAAAAAGTAGCACCAGAAGAAGAAATTGAATTTTTATCTTGCAGCTCTTCACTTTCTCCTGTTGGGTAGTTTCTGGAGTCCTCTTACATCTTTAAGGAAATAAGACTGAATCAAAACACTATGTTCCACTCTTGCCAGCTAAATTTTCTCTCAGAACTGTCCATTCAAAAGCCATCTAAATTACTCTCAAGCCAGGAGTTTTCCCAGACATAGTTTAGAGCTAAAAGGACAGAGAGCAGTTCTCCCATTGCAAGCCTTATTTAGTCATTTACCTCTGAATTTTTGAACTGTTTTCCTTTCTTTTTCTATAGCATTAGTAAGTCATATTTCACAGCACTCACTATGATGAAAGCAGACTGGCAACAGTTTGACACAGGACCAAAACCCATTTTTAACCATCTGAGAGTGTTTTAACCATCTGATGCTCAGCTGTTCAAAATGTGCAGCAGAATCCAGCATTGTGAAGCAATGAACTCTGAAGTTTTGGGTCATACTGGGAAAATTTATAGAAGTAGATTATTTCAATACCAAGTCTTCCTATCAGATTGGGAGGGAAGAGAGGACTGGAAGATGAAAAAAGCAGAGAGCATGATCTCACCTAGATTAGCTTACCTCTCTCCATCCTGTTTCCTAAAACATCATCTGAAATGTTGGAGGTAGCTGAACATTTTCATTCTTCAGACTTTTGTTCTTCTCCAGTGTGACCAAATCTGATCAGGGTTAGAGCAGGTCCAGGAGGGCTAGGAGCATCAGAGGCTGACTTCAGCACGGTCTCTGGGATATTTCTGGGCTACCTGATCTTTACAAAGTGGCAAGAGAGCAGATCAGAGCATGCACTCCCACAACACCCATTGTAACCCATCCTCGGTGCTAGACTGGTATTTGGCTGTAGGGCTGGTAAACCCCAACCTCTTTAATCTAAGAATGAGGTAGGGGCATCAAGTCTGAACAGCAACACAATGCAAACTGGTTCCCAGCAGACATTTCCAAACCAATTTTTCAATCAGCTGAGCCTCCAAAAATGCTGTGTTTTTCTTTCTCTACATCCAGTCATTTAAAATATTATAATAGGAGACACTTTTGGATTACAGCTCCTTTTGGAAGTGAATCAAACCTCTTTGCTATTTCAAAATAAATGCTGAGTTGTTTCAAAGACATTAATAATATTATGTCCAGTGGAGATGTACGACACTTTTCAGGATGCCTAGTTTGTACTGACAACAGTTCAAATATATTTATGTTGTCCCATCGAAAACTCAGTAGTTTCAACTTTCAAGAGGATGTTTTTTAAACATCTTGGGTAAATGGAGAATTTGACTTTCTGCCCGGGACACCCTGAGAGCTGCTCCTTACAAAAAAAAAGGGAGAAAAAAAGTAACTAATAGGATAATAAATCCCAACATTTTTCTCTAAACAAGAGCTGGTTTAGTTAAACTAGCATTCACTTCATTTATAACAGCTCCCTACATTTCTTTAGGCTATTGTATTTAATAAAAATCTCTGGACTCATCCATCATTATGCACACTTTACTGATTTCACTTTAAACATTGCTGACTAAAACTTCGATTTATCAAGCCTGTTTTGCCTAGCAGTTGCGGGCTAATTTATTTTCACTTTGAAAGATTTGGTATCTTTGCAATGAGCCCTGGTGAAATCATTGTGTCCACCCTCTGCACAGTAACACAAGCTGCCACTGCTTTGTAGCCACCAAAGGTGAAGGGAGGGAGGGAACTGAGTTGGAGGTGTAATGAAGCTTTGTGCCCATAGTGCAGCACAGGTAACAGAGGCAGGCTGTGGTTCCCAGGGGTACAGGAATGCACAGGGAGAGTTGGGGAAGTCTCAAATCTGGCATTCAATGGTTGTAAGGAACAAAACCAAGCACAGATAAGTATCAAAGGTTTGTAATTTTGAAATTTGGCAGTCCCATAAAACCAGAAATTCTAGATAGAAAAATATAAGCCAGACTTAGCCAGCCAGGCCAGCAAAGAGTAAGGAGATGTTTTTTCTGAGCACAGAGGGATTTGGGGCTCCTAGCCTGAAAGATGCAGTTTCTCCCATATGAATATCTGGGTTCATTCTCCACTTTTGCCTCTACAATGTAGTTTCTACAGCATCAGACAACATAAACTCCAGCAAGAAAACATGTGAAAGGAAGAAAGCTCAGAAAGCTTCCTCCACGTTTGTTCTGTCAAAAGCAGGACATGGACCGGAAATACATCCCTGCCTTTGGCAGATGAGTGAGCAGAGCCCAGTGCTCCTTTCTCCCTACACCCAGAGGAGAAAGCAAATGACCAAAACCACAGCTATACTGGGATGGATGTAGGAGCAGGAATGGGAAGTAGGCTGTACTACTGTGACAGAGTAAAGGATTAGTTTGCTTTTCCCTAGTATACTGAAGAGGCTGTGATGTACATCTTCAGCCCTTACCAATACAATCAGCAGCATCAGCAGTGTAGCCTTTGCAAATTTTCTACCCCTGGCTGAAAAACTTCAGTAATTTCATTTGACTCAGCACTGTAAAGAAAGGCTGCATTTTGCACAAAGCCAGTATTGACTGGTTTATAACTCTGCATTACCTCAAAATTTTTACTTCTCACAGGTTTTTCTCATATACATTTGAATGAGGTTGACCAAATAATTTAAAACATCTTCTGAAAAACATGGGATGGTTACATGTGAGAAGAAACCAGCTCAGCATTAACCAGGCAGTGCAGCTCTGCTCTTCCTTCAGGTTGCTGTATGTGATGGCAAGAAGGGGGGTTTGCTAGAAATCCTTCGTTAAAACCAGTAATTCTTAGCAACACCAGCAGCCACTTACCAGAATTCAAACATAACACATTCCTCCAGAAGCTTGTTTTTCTTTTATTTTCTTTCATAAATTTCTAAGCTGACACTTGCAGGCACACTGAATGTCAAAAGGTAGTTATAAATATCCTACAAATCCTAGGAAAAAAATGGCCAGTGTCGTAGACCTAGTGTTTTCTTCTGGCTGTTGGAGTGGGGATTCCCCTGCACTACCCCTTGGTCTGAAACTGCCCCTCACCAAGGCCTTGGGCATGTCACTTAACCTTGCTATTTACTCATGTGTACAGCAGCAGCACCAGCATAGCCCTCAGGGCTGTCCTGCAGATCAGTGGTTTAAGGTTTGGAAAACACACCAGAGATGGAAGGTACTCTGCACTGGCCAGGTATTGCTGGCTGCCCTTCTTCACCATCATCAGTTCAATCGAGCCAGGACAGCAGAGAACTTGGACCCAAACACCAGCTGTTATTTCAGAGTTCTAATTTTTCCTGTGCTTGGTGCAGGTCTGAGGACAGAGACATCTTTTCTGATGCAGCATAACAGAGGTGAAGAAGAGAATCATACAATCATAGAATGGTTTGGGTTGAAAGAGACCTTTAAGATCATCCAGTCCCATCCCCTGGCAGTGAGCAGTGACACCTTCAACCAGATTAGGAGGCTCCATCCAACCTGACCCTGAATGTTTCCACTTCAGCTGGGCTGCCAGTCATAAGAGTCACAAGAGGGGCAGTGTGGAGAAGGGTTGGTGTCCTTGCTCCAGTGATTTAGGGTTTTAGGTGTATTTCCATGGCTCATGGCTGCTTTCTGATGCATGGAGGGAACAGGTAAACAAACAGGCCAACAAATGTCTGCCTACAGAAGATGTTGCTCAATGCAGTTATTTTTCCCACCTAGTGTTTTTGCTGAGAAGTCTTCTCCGTGGAGGAAGGAAAGTGTCCTGGGTTACAGTGTATTCTATTACATCTTCATGAGCAGCTGAAACCAGGTGTAGCAATGTTCCCTGCCTCCTCCCTCCGGACCATCTCCTGTTAATGGCCCCATCAATGCCTTGTCCCATGACTCACCATCCCATTGTGAGATGCTCCACCCAGGGGGAAGGAGCCAAGCGTTCTCACCTGGATAAAGTTTGGGGGTTTTGCAACAGAGGGGAGAGCCTTTCCCACTGGATTGCCAGAGGACAAGAGCTACACAACCACCACTGGACTTTCTGAGGAGGACCAGACCTTTTCTACAAGATCACCGCTTCAACAGAACCACTTCAAAGAGAACTGCAGCTATTACCTGATCGGACTGCTACCACCACCCTGCCCGGCAGAGTGTCAGGTTACCCTGACTGTCGGGTTAAACCAGTGTTTCAGTATTATTGCTTTGTTTTATATATATATCTATTAGTAAAAGAACTGTTATTCCTATCCCTCATATCTTTGCCTGAAAGCCCCTCAATTTCAAATTTATAATAATTTGGAGGGAAGGGGGTTGCGTTTTCCATTCCAAAGGAGGCTCCTGCCTTCCTCGGTAGACACTTGTCTTTCAAACCAAGACAGAAGGCATACAGCAATTGCTGGGTTTGAACGATCCAGCAGTTTGTTATGCAGGCTGTTATGTAACTCCGGTTAGTAGATTCTTATAGACAGATGCATAGGACTGCAATCAGCAAGAATGGGAAGAAACTCCAACAACTTGATTCCAAGGAAAAGAATATTTTCCCCTTCTCAAGAGCTGGGTTATGCACAGAAAGATGAAGCCCTCTGTTTCTAGAACAGGAGTAAATGCTATATTAAGCAGTTTGGATTATGCCAAGTATCCGTATCAGTGTGTAGTATTTAATTTTTTTTTTCAAATTCCACAAGTTTTGGAGCAATGAGATCTAAAGGTTAAAGACGCATATAATTAAAACCCAAGCATTTAGCTGGGTTGGCTTTCAATATAATGTGGCAGTACACAACTATTAGCTTAACTTTTGGCAAGTTTCCTGGAGAACCCCTTTCCGTTTTGTTCAGTGGCAAAAAAGGTAAAAAGGGGTACATGATCTTCTTTTTTCCCCACATCATCATTTACATCTCTATTAGATCACATTTCATTCTCTTTCTTTTCTTTTTTTTTTCTTTTCTTTTAATAATCAAATAGCCACAAACCTTTAAAATCTCTCTATTTCTTCTGTTTCCATTATTCTTTTCAACTACATCAGCCATC
This sequence comes from Dryoscopus gambensis, assembly GCA_013389985.1. Classification (NCBI taxonomy): domain Eukaryota; kingdom Metazoa; phylum Chordata; class Aves; order Passeriformes; family Malaconotidae; genus Dryoscopus; species Dryoscopus gambensis. Next base: position 29,155 of record WEIT01003311.1, on the reverse strand, counting down.
TGGCAGAAGAAGGGGTGACCAGAAATGAATGTGAAATCCTACACTCTTGGTTCAGTTATGCTGTAATACTTCATAATTTTTCCATTACCTGCCTTCCATGTCCTAACATTTTGTTTGGACTCCTGCACCTCTGCTACCTACAAAACAGAGGTGTTCATTGAGCTGTCCACAATGGTTACTAGGATTTTATTAAGGTTTTTTTTGAGTCGTTGCACTTGATTCAGGAGCTTGTTGTGGGCCTGAAAAGTTTAAGGTATTTGCCTCCAGCATGTGTTATTCTGCCTTTGTCTGCCTTGAGTTTCATTTCCCACTGAATTGACAGACGACTGAGCATTGCAGCTTCTCCCCAAATATCAGCCAACCTACATATAACAACTGTCAGCTGCCAAGTTTATCCTTTCACATTTCCCCTTTTTCCAAGGCATTGGTGAATCTGACAAATTGTATGGGCCCAGTTTGGCAAAGTAGTTAAATGTGTGCTTGTTTGCTCTGTTCAGAGAGATGTTTGAATGCATGTGTGGCTCTAGGCCAGTTCATGCATTGGGACTTCAGCACATGCTTAACCTTAATTACATGCTTAAGTGTGCTGCTAAACAGAATTGGGATGGGTGTTAATAGCAAGAACCCTTTTGTTGTCCATTTTGCCAGTATGTTAAAAACCCAGCTCTTATCTTTGTTTCATTGCTCCATACACACTTCCATAGAGGCATCTGTGTTTTAGTAGCAAAATTGCTAGATTTCCATAACAACAGCTTTTACAGGAAGTTTTCAACAGGAAATATATATTTCTTTGCTTATTTTCTAACCTTTTACTTCTAACCTTCCTTTTGACACTAAGTCCAAAGTACTCAGGGAGTTGAGCACATGTGAAGCCACAAGCAACAAATCCAAACAAATGGAATGAGAATGGAAAAGTTTGTTAATAAAACCACTTGTATTTTAAACGTTTTCTAAAAAGTGTGTTTCATCCCAGTTTGTAATGAATGAATTATTTTATAATGGTTTTAGGCTCCAAAAAAAGAGCATTTTTATGAACTTCTATGCATACCAAGATGTCCCCAGATTTGACATAGCTGATTTGACTTCAGCTGACACCTTACAGTGCTTTCTATGGTAAAATACCCAAGGAAATAGGAAAATCACCTTTTTGAGAGCGATCTTTCTGTGTGGCTTTAGATTTTATGAAGCCCCACAGTAGCCTAACTCCAATTTCGGTTTAATCCTTTGCCAGCCAATGTATTTATTACTGAGAAACCCATTCATTTTTATCACCTTCTCCTGTCATGTCTATAACACTGTAGAGCTGTTATTTCTGAAAAGACGTCAGCATAAAGATAATGCTGTTGAGCTGCTTCTCTCAAGAATGTCTGACTGTGGTTCCTATGCACACAAACACCAGTCATGCTGGTAGTATCAGGGTCCTGCCTGGGGTCGACAGCTCATGTAAGTCTTCTCTGCTGGGTCGGTGTTGTCTGGTTTTCACCTTGTGATAGCATGACAGCAATGAAAGAAAATGTTTGCATGCTTTTAGCTAAATCCAAAAGGCAGTGCTCACATGGGCCTTTTGGTCAAGTCTGGAGGGACTCTAGCTGGAGCTGTTTACTGTGTGTGACTTGGGTAGTTACAGATTCGTGACTGCAAACCAGAAATTGTAGTATTTTGTACAGGGGAATTCCTCATGAAAGCCAAAGGGAGCTGCTCAGAAAAGAGAGATTTCTGCATCTGGCAATATTAGATTTCATGTCTGTAAAGCAAAAACGAAATTATGCACATAACAAACATAAACACGCTGTAAAATGCATTCAGACCAGATCCCAAACACATTGAACACTACATGATTTAATGATGGATAAACTCAGAAAAATACCCCACTGGGGGGAACTACAGACTCCAAAATGACAGCTGCTATCATTCCAAACCAAGTAATTGTTTATAAATTAATATTTTTCATGATAAATTATTGAATTACATGAAAATCAGATGACTGCCTGCTGCCAAATTTGTTTTCAGTTTCACAAGACAGAATGGAATGTGATGCAGACGATGAGTAAAATTAAAAGCTGCTGGTCTTTTCCCACTACGGGCTGCTTTTTTCCCTTAGACATTTCCAGTATCTCATAAACCTGCTAAATAGTGGTCCCGAGGAATGGGTATCTAGCTAGATATACAAAATATTTTAGATATATAGGATTTCAGGGAATCTGTGCCTAATCTGAGCCAGTTGCAGTGTAAGTTACTATTTCATATTATTTTATGTTGATTTCTCATTCAAACCCACAGAGTCCCAGCATGAGAACCTTTAATTCTTGCAGAGACTCTCAAGGTTTTGGGATTTTTGAAGTTCTCCTTTTTATTCTCTCTTGTTTGCATTTGAAACATTTGAAAATACACTTTTCTTTATATGTTTTTGTCTAGTTTTGTCGAGTCCTTGCCTCCCCCCCACATTTTGAACAGGGTGACAATAACGTGAAGTTTTTATTAACCTCAAGTGGCTGTTTCAGCTGAATCACATCTGAGACTATCTAAGTCCTCAATGTGAAGCTTCCAGCACAAATAGTGCTGAGTTTTCTGTGAGAGAGATGGTCAAGGCCACATAATCCAGCTGATCCTTAACAGCATTTTCAAATCTGCCAAGTCCTTCCCTCAGTCAGCTGCTCCATTCACAGGGATGAGTTAACATTAGTGACACGAGCTCTCTGCTGGGAACAAAATGCCACATGTAATCTATCTTGTCCCAGACAGCCACTGGGGCAGTTCAGCTAAGTCCTGTAACTGCAGCCTTGGCATCAGATCTGAATTTTAAAAGACAGCACATCTGTATCACATTTCTTTACACTGCTTCACATAGCTTCCTGACTGCTGTAGAACTGGATCTTCATTGCATCCTGCTGTCAGGTAAGTGTTCTGTAAACATGCAATAAACACATCCCTACTTCCCCAGTAGAGAAACGTCCCCATCCCAGTGTGGGCAACAGCAGGGGCAAGGCTGTAACAACAAGAAAGTGTGCAATCATAATTTCCCTGTTAAAACCTTCCAGTTGCTCTCAGACTGTGGCTCAGAGACCACGTAATCTATAAATTGTACGTTTGCGGTCAAAAAAAATCTTTGATTGACATTTCTGCCTCTTACTTTTCTAGCAGTTTTTAGCCCATTGGTACACTGGTCACAAGCTCTTTGCTTTAACTACACATTGTGTAAAGAAAAGGATGCTGATGGATTTGAATCTGAAAGCAGATGTCTATGGTTATATATATATGTGCATGATTTTATATACATGCACATATATACACATATACTCTCACAAATTGTGTATCATATATTTAAAGGTTGACCTACTTGTCTGTGTTATTTGACAGAAAAACAACATCCAAATTTAATCAAATTAGGACAGTTTTAAGAATAAAAGCTTCTTTGTTGTTTCCCCCATCTGAACTTCGCCTTCATATCCTTCTGCACACTAAACACTAGATTCACTTCCCTCTACTCTATTTGAAAATGTCCTAAATCATTGTGGTGTTGCTGCAGACAGCATGATGATGACCTGGAAAACCAGGTGGGTTAGTAATGGGGAATAAATGGAATGTCCACAAGCTCATTATGGGGAGACCAAAAATCCCCATCTTGACATAAGACTACTTGTCAGAGAAGCAAAACTCAAATGCATTGGAAGCTTTCAAATATACATGAGGGTGCATACAGACTTCCTCTGTTTCTAAAGACTGAAAGTTGAGGTCTTTCAGCAATTTCTCTGCCCCTCCTTTCCCTACTTTTTCTCCTACTTTTTCTCCATTCTTTTCAACATTAAATTGCATTGAAGATCATTTTCTAGAGCATGTTCATGCCATAAGTGAATTCTGATGTCATTATGTGATACAAATCTCTTCACAATTCAAGCATTCACCACTTAAATAGTTTTTGCTTGGCAAAAGCTTGTATGTGATGACCCTGACTGTCAGTTGCTTCTGGATATGGCATTCAGCTTCTTTTGATGTTTTTTCTCAGAGCCATTTGAACAGATCACCTCGTGATGAGCTTCAGATTTAGGCAAACCCACTGACTTTCACCAGTAACGGTAGCAGGACCCAAGCAAAGAGATTCCTGCCAGACTGTGCAATACAGGGCTGGATAAAGAGGATTTAGTTTCTCCACTGGGAAGGGAAGTGAAGGACAGAAGTGGATTGAGGCTTTTAGCCTTTCTGATCCAGAGATAAGACTCTCACAAAGCCTAGTCATGGTTATCCACCTTGCAATATAAAGAGAAAAGAACATCTTCAGATCCATAAATAATCAATCCCAAGGATAACATTGAAGCAAGTGATGACTAGCAGAAACTGCTATTATTAAACTGCAATGGACCAAGGGCTACAGAAGTTGTACATTTGGCATTCAAATACTTTCACCTTTTCATGACTGTGCATGGTTCAGTCAAACCACGTTATGGAATGTTAAGTTGTGCTGCATCAATAGTAATGGACCAGGAATTATGACATGTTTTATGTTATCATTCACTTAAAACAGATAGTTTAGATTTCAGCCACAAGCAAAAGTTTATATATAATATATTTATTACAAACAACAGTGAACACTTAAGAGCTATTATTTTAAATCTAAATGACATTGTGTTTAGTATCCATTTCCTCTGGCTCTGCAATGTGCAGCCTGTGGTGTCTGTCATCTTTCCCTGGAGTTCTCCTGGATACAAAGTGACAACTTCTCACAAGTTACCAGAAACAGGAGAAAATGCGGAGCCCCGCTCCAATGAGCTGTTTCACATTACAAGAATTTACAATGAGCATCTGACAGAAAAAAAGCAGTGGAGCTTGAGAGGGGAATATCACCCAGTAAATCGCTTGCTATTATCCATGTTGACAGTATGGGGTGGGGAGGACAGTATTTTTAAAAAGTACATAAGGAAAAATACTGAATTGGTGAGTGGGCTCCTTGTGCACCAAAACTAAATGGTGCTTCTGAAAATCTTGCCAGTGTCCATTTTATAGACAATATTGAGTCTGGACATACAGCTTGTGCAGGGAGCAGTAGATGGCTGTGCAGAAGGAAGGGACTGTGGGTCCTCCCCTGCCCCCACCAGCATCCATGGCCAATCTCTGGGTCAGCCCATTCAGCTGCTGCATCTCCAGCCTTTCCCATGCCTGAGCATATACAAGTGCAGAGGGCACCAAACCATCCTGTCCCCAGGTGCAGGCAGGGAACCCTGTTTGCAGCCCTGGCACAGCCACACTAGCTGGGGCCACCACTGGCTGCCATCAGCAAAGGTGTGAAATGGAACACCATGCCCTGTCCTGTCCTCTAACTGCTATCTGCCTTTCCCATAACAGAAGACCTGAATAAAAGCTTCCAGCTTACCTGCTCTTTTTCCCTCCTTGCCGTACACAGACAGTCTGCCCTCCACAGCCAAAACAAGAGCTATAGGTGCTGACTGGAGACAATGGGTTACCTACCTCCACCTTACAAATGCCTGACCAGTGAAACCAAAACCTGCCATTCTGAATTTTTCTTGGTTTAATGACTTCTTTGAACAAAGGCAGTAGTGGGTTGTCCCCACCAGTGTGATGGAGCTGTTGTGCTAGGCAAGTCTGAACAGTCCTTGCCCCCTTGGTGTTCTCAACGTGAAGTGTAGATGAACTGCAATACAATAGGTCTCAGGACACTGCTTCAAGTGGAAATAAAGCAAGCAATTTAGAGAGTTTTCAGGTGCTTCACATTTTCCTTTTCAGCTTTCTACACAAATAAAAAGGCTTAAACTATTATTCAGTCTCCACTCAAAGTATAATTTTGACATTTGGAAATCTGATTTTGTGATCAGAAACACATGTAGAATAAAATTTAGAAGTCAGCAAAGACTCCAAGCATGATTTTATTGGGAGCTTGGGTATGCCCTTCAGAGTAATTGGTACGTGGAATGTGGAAGTAGTTTTTACAGGAAAATAGGGATAAGGCCTCCTGTAGCCAGCCTCAGGCAATGGAGCGAGTAAAATATCAAGAAGAATTCACGTTCAACTTGATAATAAGGTTTCCTAGCATGTTAATTAAATGAAGTCTCACATCCCCAGCCCTGTTGTTTTAAACATTTTAAGGCATTAACATTGCACAATAGAAACATAATTTCCCCTCTCTCCAGATGTCTATACTAATCTGATTTTCCTAGTTGTTAGCTTTAAACTTTCTATGAACATGAAAATGTATCCTTTCAGCAGTGCTGTTGTATTTTTCCCCTTCATTCTTCCTTACTCATTTTGGGTACTAATTGGCAACAGTGTTTTTTAAAAATAAATTCTTCAAGTGGGACAGCTTTGCTGTTTATCCTATACTGAGGCACTGTTTTCCACAGCTTGACTTTGAAAGAAAACAGTGGGAAAACAACATCCATTTGGTCCGGAGGGTCTGAGCCTTCACAGATAACATGGAGGAGATTTAAGGAGTGAGGTAAAGCCAGAGGAAACCTCATAAATCATATCCTATCTTTTTGCTCTTTAAAGTATTAGCTTAATTGGGAGTAAGTTCCTAAAATCCCTTTGGGAATGCAAGTGTATGCGCCTCCTTTGAGCTCTGTGCAGTGACTCAGGGGTGGATTGAGAGGCAGTGACTGACCAAAGCAATTGGGTGTAGGGGGTGCAGGTACGTGTAGGTGCTGGCAAAATGCTCTCTGTACAATTGGGAGAACTGGAGCTGTGCTGTAGTTGTATACACTGAGAGAAAGCTCTGCAGCTGGTGAGGAAGGCACCAAGATCCCCTGAACTCAGTCATTTTACTCAGGCATTTCTCCAGGACACGAAAAGGGACAATGATCCTGAAGATCACTGTCACAGGTTCAGGGCTGATTTCAAAGCCAGAAGCTGAAAAATCCTGCTATCAACTTACTGCCAGGAAAAATTTTTACACATTGGAGACAAAGGAAAACCTTTCACTAGCAAAACCCACATCTTTTTTTGTTGAAAATTCAATTTAAAAATACAATTCAAAGACTATACACATAGATAGTCTTCTCTCTTGATTGGTCCAGAGTTCCTTGGTTGTCTTGCAGGAACCATGCTAGTGGCAGACAGGCCAGCAACCTCAGACTGGGCTTGGTTGGGATAGAGTTAATTTTCTTCATAATATCTTATGTGGGACTATGTTTGGAATTTGTAATGAAAATAGTGTTGACAATACACGTATACATTAGCTATTACTGAACAGTGCTTGCGCAGCATCAATATATTTCTTCTGTCTCACACTGCCCTGCCAGAGAGTAGACTGGGGGTCCACATGAAGCTGGAAGGGCACACAGCTGAGACAGCTGACCCCAGCTGACCAAAGGGACATCCCAGAACATACTATGTCGTGTTTAGTACTAATTCTGGGATGGTGGAAGTTGGCGGGAGCTGCTGTCGCTCCGGGGCTGGCTGGGCATTGGTCTGTTGGTGGTGAGAAATTAATTGCTTTCATTTGCATTACTTGTTTTTCATGTGTTTGTTTGTTTTTTCCTCTCCCTTTATTAGTTTTTCCTTTTTTTTTTTTTAATATTAAGCTGTTCATATCTCAGTTACTTTTCTCGCCTTTATCCTTCTTCCCCTCATCCCACTGTGGGGCAGTGAGCAAGCAGCTGTGTGGTGCTTAGCTGCCTACCAAGTTTAAACTACAACCATCCCCAAATTTAAACTATATTAATAAAAGAAACCAGAAGCTTGACTTTTACCCATGCTGTTTAGTTCACTGCATTCTCCCTGGTGCAATTTTGGCCTATACTACGTGATTTTATCATTTTCCTGTATGGATGCGAGCCATTCCACATGGCTGTCCTCAGAAGCAAAACCAGACTCCTGAACCATACTATTTGTTTCTGTAGTTTTAGCTACAGATTCAGTCCCAGATTCATTCCCAATCCAGAACAGTGGTATCCCAAAAACTTCATTGTCACCTCCAGCCTGTGAATTCTTCTGGAGCTCTTCCCTTCACTCTCCGAGGAGCTGAGAAAAAGCAATGCTCAATAACAAGGGTCCCTCTCTTCTCCTAATTCTTTCTGCACTTTGTACAGACAACTTGACATAAACTCAAAAGTTTCCTTTTGAGTGTTGCACATGGCCTAACATGAACCAAACTCTACACTGAACTGTCTATCTGTCCATAGCTCTTAATGGCTCTTGTGGAGGCTCAGGACCTGAAGTGCCCATGGTCTGGCACTGATTTGCTGTGGGACAAAGGTATTTTATCCATATCTCTCTCCTATTTTTTTAATCCTAATTTTAAGAAGAGCCCTGATTGCTTCCTTTCCAAACCATCCCATACTGGAAGAAATACATGAGAATTTTCATTCCTACAAGCTTTTCAGGCATGTTTCACATAAGATGTATACATATTTTACTTCCAAATGTTAATATTGAAGGGTAGTTACATGGGAGACCCTGTTCTTCTTCCCTGAAGCAAGGGCTAAAATCCTCTGTAATGTGTAAGGATTCAGGTTTGATTCATACTTTATTTGGAAAGGCTGTGAAAGCAAGGCAGTGAAGTGATTTGTCTCATAGAATCAGGTCAGTAGCAAAACTTTGACCTGCTCCCTTGGGTTTCAAAATTTTTCATTCACCTCCTCAAATGGGCTTAGACTTTAATGGCCAGTTTGAAATCATACAGGATCACACGAGTAATTTTCTTCCTGCCTGGGCAAACGCTTCAAAGAGAGCTCAGCAGCAAGAGATCACACTTGCGGCATTCAAAAGGGTACTGAGTTCAGATGTGAAGCATGGAAAATCAGATTTCTGAGAGACTTGTTTGTAAAATAAATGATAGTGGGAAAATACAGCTAATGATAGTGCTGTTCTTAGAGGGGTTAGAGAATTTTTAACACAGTATACAGTACAGTAATATTACAGGCATAATCTTATTAGCATTTTTAAACCCATAAATCTGACTGGCCTCGGTGAAACAAAGGAAATTCCTTCCACTGTGATGGTAAATGTTTCATTAAATGGATTAGGAAAGTCAAAGCCCATCGACAGTTGGAACTTATGAGGGATGTAATGGACAGCAAGAAGGGTTTCTGCAGCTGAGAAGGGCTTTGACAGCAAAAGAAGACTAGAGAAAAGCTAGGCTCAGTGTTGAATGGTGTAGGGGAGCTGGTGACACCGAACATGAAGAAAGATTGAGTGCTCAGTGGTTTCTTCACCTTAGTCTTTACAGGTAAGGACACCCTTCAGGAATCCCGTGTTCCCAAAACCAGCCAGAAAGCCTGGAGTAAGGAAGACTTACCCTCAGTAAAGGTCAATCAAGTTAAGGAACACTTTAAGAAACTGAATATAGACAGGTCTGTGTGACCTGATGGATGCATCTGTGACTGGTGAGAGAGCTGGCTGATGTTCTTGTGAGGCCATTCTCGACTGTGCTTGAAAGGCCATGGCGTACAGGGGAGGTTCCTGCAGAATGAAAGAGACCAAATATCACTCTGTATTGGAGAAAGGCAAGAAGGAGGATACAGAGAACCCCAGGTCAGGCATCCGCACCTCAGTCACTCAGGTGATGGAGCAACTAATCCTGGAAACCATGTCCAAACACAGAGAGGATGAGAAGGTGGTTTGGAATCATCAACTCTCCTGGTTTGACAGGAAGGAAGTTTTTTAAGGAAGGTATAGTCAAACCAGTCATGGGTTAGAAGTGAGTATTGACATCTGGTGTGGCCACTAAGGAGATGTGTCACCTCTGAGAACATGGGGAGATAAGGAGAGATTCACAGAAGGACTTCCTTTTGTGTTCCGGCGGTAGAAAGGAGCACATCTCCCCCCTCGCCCAGCCTGGGCCTGGGCCTGGGCCTGGGCCTGGGTGGGGGAGGGGCAGCCATGCGGCCTGAAGCCATGCGGCCTGAGGATGAGAGGTAGGCCGGAGCCCAGAGAGAGAGAGAGAGAGGTGTAAGGAAACGGGACTGTG
>WEIT01003311.1:0-18968 GCA_013389985.1 Dryoscopus gambensis | reverse complement strand
TCTGTCTTCAGTGAAGAAGACCAGGAAGAGGGTGTGGTGTTGCCCTCTGTCTTCGGAGCAGAAGACCAGGAAGAGGGTGTGGTTATGCCCCCTCTCTTCAGAGCAGAAGAAACCCTCGGCCCCAGGGGTTATAAAATGGGGGGGGCGGTTTTGTCCCAAAAAAGGAGCTTCTAGTACTTTGCAAAGCATCGTTGAATCCTGAAGGCAGTTTCAATCCATGGATGGTGGTGAGAGCACCAGACATGGAAGGACACTATGGTTTGCAAGAGAGACTCCTCTCTTCTTTGATGGATTGAGATTTGATTATTTGAGTATTGTTAACCGATCAGGAAATCCAAGGTTTTGTCTGATTGTGGGAAGGGTGGAAGCTGGGAGGAGGAGGAATGTTTCAGAGAGTTTTCATGTTTCCTGTGTGTTTCTTTCCTTAATGTAGATTAATAAAGTTCTTTTTCCTTATTTCTAAGTCTGAGCCTGCTCTTCTCTGTTCCTGATCACATCTCACAACCATTATTAGTAAAAAAATATATATTCATGGGGCACTGGCATTGTGTCCAGTGTCTAACCATGACATCAACATAGATTTACAAGGGGTAAATCCTGCCTGACTGAGCCAACAATGCTTTATGACGAAATCACTAGCTTAGTGGATGAGAGGAGAGCAAGAGCTGTTGTCAACATTGTCTCCTGTAACATCCCTATAGACAAATGGAGTAAGTATGAGCTAGATAGACGGTGGTGATTGGAAACTGGCTGAACTGTGGAGCTCAAAGGGCTGTGGTTAGCAGCATAAAGTCCAGTGGGAGGCCCGTCACTAGTGGGGTACCCCAGGATGGATCTAGGTCCTACACTGTTAATTAGTTTCATTAATGACATGGGTGATAAGGCAGAGTGCACACACTTTTGGAAGATACAAAACTGGGAGGAGAGGTTGATAAACTGGAGGGTTCTGCTGACATTCATGGGGTAGGGACAGGCAGGAGAATTGAGCCAACAGGAGTCTCATAGGGTTCAAGAAGGTGCAAACTCCTGGGGAGGAATAACTCCCATGCACCAGAGCATACTGGAAGTTGACCCACTGGAAAACAGCTTTGCAGAAAAGGCCTTGAGAATCTGGATGGACACCAACTTGACCATGAGCCAGCAATGCATTCTTGTGACAATAAAATGAAAGAGCCAACAGCTTCCTGAATGGCATTGGGAAGAATTTGCCAGCAGGTTGAAGAAGTCCATTCTCCCCCTCTGCCCAGCACTGGTGAAACACACCTAGATGCTGTGGTCACATCTTCACATCTGGACTCCCCAGTACAAGAGAAACATGGACATATGTGAGCAAGTTTGCTAAGGTGTTTAAGGAACTGCTCATTTGTCATATGAGTGGCTGAGAGAGCTGGGACTGTTTACCCTGGAGAAGAGAAAGCTTGGTGGTAATCTCACAAAGATGATGAGACAAAACAGAGCTTTTCTATATTGCTTAAGTTTGCTGATCTGCCAGAACATTGCATCATTTGGAACAAGCCTACCCTATATCATGGGTAGTTTTTTTCTACTGAAGAGATACTCGTTTCTGACAAGGAGTCCTTTGATCACAGGGGATGCCATGTGTATCTTTTCTGTAAGTGCTAGTTGATATGTATATTGACACACCAAGCCTAAGAATACAACACAGAATATGACAATGCAGAATATAGAAAAAACCTGTTAATACCATCTGTAGTTTTGGGTTCCTCCTTTTAGAAGAATGAAAAAAGAAAACTTCAGCAGCCATATCCAACTGTACTATTCCTCATGACAGTATAAAATAGTGAGAGAGTTTCATAAACTAGACTATGAATTATATTTTATATTGTTGCATAAAATTGCTGAAATTGTATAGAAATCTGTATTATGGATCATAAGTTATTGTAACCCTTGGAGAAAAACTCCAGGCTATTTTTTTCTCACACTGTCTCTTTAAGTTACTGGGCAAGTTGTTGCATGAATAAATACATTTCCTTCCTCTGAAAATGTAATATTAAGTGCTGTGTTATTGTTATAAAATACAAGTTGATCAGATAGACAGAGATTATTATTCTGACAATGATGTGCACAAGAGTATCACTGTACATTGAATTTCAGTGTGTAATATGGTATAATGGTAATATGGCAATATGTAATGGGCACAAACTCAAATACAGGAAATTCCATTTAAACATAAGACAGGCATTTACTTGCTGTGAGGGTGTTTGAACATTGGCACAGGTTGTCCAAAGTATTTATGGAGTCTGTCCTTGGAGATATTCAAAACAAAAGTGGACACAGCCCTGAACAACCTGCTGTAGCTGACTCTGCTTTGAGCACAAATTTGGACTGGATAACCCCTAGAGGTTCCTTTCAACTTCAGCAATTTTGTGATTCTGTGAAATGCTGTGATTAGATTACACAAAGTCTTAAAGGAGAAGTTGCTTGCAAATCTTTGTGCTCCAGGAACCCAGAACTACTGGTGAACCAAGACTCAGACTGGTGAGAAAGGCTCAAGACTCTTTGAAACTGAGGAACTTCAAAGAGTTTCTGAACTGCTGTGGCTGGAAATGTCAAGATGAGACCCAGGCACATACACATATACTGCCTTGGCTTCAGCAGTAAGGGTCATAGAACAAAGGTGAACCATGGCTTGGCCAAGTGAGTGATTACTTGGAGAAATGAAAGAACCAGGTCACTGGGGACACGCAGCAGAGTGCAGGGGCACCTACAGAGTCCAATTGCATCCCATTGCTCCAAACGTCCCTTCTGGGCTGCCACAACCATCTGTGTGCCATTCAGCATGGCATTATTAGGCTTGGGGTGAGAAAAGAACATCAGAGTGAGAACAGTTCAGCTTCCATTCCTAGAAGTTTTTTAACCGCCTCAGACTGTATAAAGCCCTGAGCAACCTGGCCTGACCTCAGAGTTTACCCTGCTTTGAGCAAAACATTAGTCTAGGGACCTTCTGAGACCCCTTCCAGCCTGAGTTACCTTGAGTCCAACAAGCAGGTCACACTCACATTTCCCTGAGATGCTGGATGAATTGCAGAGCTACCCAGTTCTGCCAAGCAGAGTCCCCACTGACCCTTGGAAAAGTCAGCAGTGTGTTTAAGCCATGACACTGGCACTCACCTCTCAGGTTTTGCTCTGGGCTTTGGGGCATGCTGGCAGTGGCAGAGACAGTTACCCTGTGGGGAGCCAGGCTGAAGGTCCAAGCACTAAGTAGTTCTTGCTTTTTGGGGACGCTGTTCATACCAAACTGCTAATGACTCACTGGATTTGTACGGCTCATCAAAGGGTGGGTGTGGATGTGAACCCCCCCACCCCAGGTCTGAGAATGGTGCTGCTCAGCAGGGTCTGACCCAAAGAATGTTTCACCGAGGTGGTTGTTTCCTGCTGGCTTGTCTGGGCCTGTGAAGTGAGTCCTGCTGACCTGCTATTACTCACAAAGGCCTTTCTCTGATTATTTTTTGTCTGGGAAAGTTACTTCTATTGTCTCAGCTTATTTATTTATATCTGCCAAATGAGCATTTCACTTTCAGTTTTTTTCAGAAGTCAGAAAGGAAGTGTCTTGGCTTTTCGCATCAAATATCTTGGGCTGCATTCCATGGTGGATGACAGAAGACAGCTTTCTAAGGATTTAATCCATTTTAAATCAGTTAAATTAATGTTATTATGTGAATCTTTCTTGCCCACTGCCTGCTCTGCTCTTTCACACAAGCAGATAGTGTTGTGTGTTCAAAACGACCCTCAGTAAAATGTTATATCAATATTATCACCATCCTTCTTCCTAGGACCCTACCAGGACCCAGAGTTTATGTATTTTTTCCTCATTCAAAGTTCTTCCTTAGATCCTCAAGACTTTTGTGTGAACAAAATCAAGTCTTAAAGATTCTGAAGTAAGTAGTTTCCTTTACACATGGTTGTGTATGTCTGTAATAGGATCTTTTAAAATTGGTTTGAGATACCAGACAAAATGTTCCTCGCTAATAGCTGGTCTTACACAGCAGAGGTTTCTTTTGAAGTATCAAGCATGGATACATGATCCTATTTAATGGCAGCACTTTAAATTGCAGGCTGGTTAATTCTCTGTGAATTCTTCTCATCTGTTTCATATTTCTCATACACATTACTGTAAAACAAGCTGTACCCATTTCTGTCAGTGAAACCACTGTCCTAACCTACCATTTTTCTTAGAATCTGATAATAATGGTTGACTTTACCTCAAGAGAAAAACCTACAGGCAAACATGTCACACATAGCACAGTTTGACTAAGAACAGATACATGCCACTGGTCATAAAGGGTAAACACTTAAGACATTTAACCCAGCTGAGCAGTACTAAATGGAAGGCAGTGGTCATCTGGCTTTTGAATCACCTAATTGACATGTCAGAAAATAAGCATTTTATTGACAGAAGGTGATTGCAGAGAAAAGTAATTTTTCATTTAAATAGCCAGATACTTCCCTTCCTCCTTCCCTTTGTATTTGCAGTGCAGGGGGAATATTTTGTTAAGAAAGCAAAACCACCAAAACCAAACCCTTTGTTACTTTATTTTTGCCTACACATCTACCTTCTGATAATGATATTCCTGACTGCAATCATCTACAGAGGATTCCAGCATGGAATAGTTTCCAAATTATGTTTGCTCTCAATTTTTTTTAACTTTGGATGCCTTTTGAACTATGTTAGGATTCAGCTATCCATGAGAAACCACTCAAATCTCATGCAGTGCAGTGGTAATTCTTGTGCAGTGAAATCACCCAGTCTTACCTCTGTGTAATTCCACTGAAGCTGGCCTTCCAGGTTCTCTTTATACCAGCTGGTGATAGGTGATGGGGAGAAGAGGGTTTCAAAGTAATCCTGTGATTCTTATCCCAGTCCCCAAAACAGTTTCAAGAATATTACAGTGCAGGGCTGTGAGTTTTTTGTTCGGGCTGTATACACCACAATTTCCTTCCTTAGTTCTCCTCAGCCATAGCAATACCCTCCTGTTGGTGTAGAAGGCAGAGCATAGAAACAGCTGAGGGCTGCTCTCAGCCCTCAGGGTAACCTGCAAGGACTGACTGCCAGTGCTAGGCACATGTACCAACATGGAACATGGATGATTGTCACCATGCCAAAAAGCCACTTGACTTGATCTTAAGCCATATTACCATGAGGACAGGTAAGGATGACTGCAAAGGGGCAAAAGCTGTCACCATGGCTTTGCAGTGTTTGTCTCAAGACCCAGATTCACACCACACCATTCCAGGCACCTAGCCCTATATCTGCTTTCAAGGAGAAACACAACCCATCAGTGACCATTGGGGCTGTCTTTTTGTCTGGCCCTGCTGTGGTCTGCCCCATCACTGCCTCCTCCATCACCAGGGTCTAGGGCTGCACTGTATCTTGCCAGGTCATCAGGCTTGCCAGATGTGGTCCCTGTTGCTTGCCCCACCACCACAGGCTTCCCTGCAGACACACATGCCACACAGGATATCTCCACCTGTGCTGGTGACGAGTATCCTTTGGAGGAGAGTTAGATCCAGGGTTAGCCAAACATTTTTTTTTTTGTCTCAGAAGCCATCAGTGACTCTGCCCTGGGAGAGCACAAAGAGCAGCAGCTACCATGGAAGAAGGCTGAAGGTGAGGACAAGGAATGAGGGTGAACACAGAGAGGAACATCTCACCTTTGTCCTGGGGGAAGTAGCTGGAGATGCTGGGGCAGGGCAGCCCTCTATAGCCCAGGGAGCTAACACTGTCTGGCTGCAGTTCTCTGTGCAACCCCTCTTCCCCACAGCAGCATAGCTCCAGCTGTTTATAAGCCCTGTTTTATGAGGTCGAAGGCACAGAGATATAAGTTAATACAGTCTGTGAGAGCACTATGCCGTGCTGTCAGCCTGGAGTCACGCTCTCTGTGGAAATAAAGCACTGCTTCCCCATACTCTAATTTTGTAGATATTGACCTGCCTAGGTTCTTTTCTGATCAGTACTGTTAAGAGCTTCTGTTGATAAGGACAGGCAAACTATTTTATCCTTCATACCTAGTTATGATGGCCCAACACAATACCTCTACTTTTGGAAGAAGCAATGAAGATCAGCCAAAACACTTTGCCTTCCCATACAGCAAACCCTTCATTTGTGTGCTGTCCAGATTGGGTTTGTGGCATTCATAAGATTTCTTGCCCTTGAAGCTGCTAAGAGATGAAATAAACTTTTTAAAAATTTTGCTATTTACACACAAAGAAAAGAAAATAATTGGAGCCTACTCATATAAAGTCCTAACACATCATTAAACTCAACAGGAAAATATTTCTCTAGATGAAATGTGAAGTTTTTACATGTCTGCTATTGGACCCCTTGTCCCACACACTGTTTTGAAGATGAAGAGGAGTTGTTAGAACTATCACCATTCTCCCTGCTCCTTCCAAGGCCTGTTTTATAACATGTTGACTCAAAAAGGCCCTTAAATATGTGCTCAGTGGGAATCAACTGAGACAGTAGCCATGCTGGCTTCAGAACAGCAACTTATTTTTAGTATCAGAGTATTGAGCATGGGATTTATTTTCAGAAGAAACATCCAATAATAGAGATGGCTGTTGTTTTTCTATTCCTTTCAAATTCATCTAGCAAAAGCAGAAATGTGATGAGTATCTGAGCCAATTTCTATTTTAAGAGCCACTTAAGGAGGTTTTTCAGCTGGACAACATAAGAGGTTCAAGACGGCGACAAAAGGTTATGGAAAAATCATTGCCAAGGTAAAATGTTACAATATTAACTAGAGGAAAAGCCCCTTAAAATACCATCCTACTACTCATTACTAATATTCATTGTTATGAATACAACACAGTTCTGCTGAGTCATTTACTCAGAAAATATCTGGATGATCACCCTACCCTGGAGAGCTTCAACTCTACATGCTCTCAGGGTTTCCTCTGGAAGTAATATGTTTTCAGAACTGGATAGGGAGTTAGACCATTCATCCTCTTTCCACCCAACCATAATTCTTCTCCAAAATATGTTATATCCACTCATAAGGAGAAACTTAAACAACAGGTATGTTGGACACCACAGTTATGTGTGTCATGGAACAGGATCTCTCCTCAGGGCACTTCCTATGCAAATAGACATGTGAACAAGCCCAGGGGGCTATAATGAGAACTCTCAGAACAAAGATAAGTTGATTATGTGTTCCAGATTTGAAACCCCCCAATGACATCACGCCCCCACTTCCCAAGATCATTTGGCGTAACATCTGTGTGTAATGCTAGTGCGGTCTTGATAGTTACTGGAGCAAAATCTCAAGTAACATCTGTGGCCTCATTAAGAACCAGGCCTGTTTGCCTTCCTTTAAAAACTACTTTTGGCTTGTGTCACCCGCTGATTTGTGACTTGTGTCTGTATTTGCTCTGTTCCCAGTGATTTCAGTAAATTGAAAAGTGTTCAATGTCCCTGAGCCCAGTAGATTCCTGTCCTGTCTCTGATCTCTTCTCACCTGAGCAAAACTAGAGAGAAATGCTTACTGACCCAAATCCAAAAGTATGTGATTTCTCCAGTTGTTCTACAACATCTCTGGTTGCATTTCAGTTCCGTATGTAGTAGGGGAAAAGCCCCTGGGCAGTGTTTTCCTGGAACTAATTATGCCAAATTCACAGAGGCATCTGGGGATCTAATTCCCATTGATTTCCTGGGATGTTTAAAGCTCTTTGTGAATGTAGGTCTCTCAATCTAAGGATGGAAATATATTCTCATATTACTAGTCCTGGGAGAGATGTCCAGCAGGAACCATAGGTTTTGCTTGCTTATGAACTGGCAAGCATCAAGGCATCTCATTTGGTTTTGCTCATTACTTTCAAATAAACCGTAATTTTCTCTAAAAGCTGTCTCCATTAAAAAAGTTCTTGTGTCCAAACACCCAAATGGCTCATCCTCACCTGGCCTACTATAAAACATTTCCACTGCATTTCAGGAGACAGAGGTAGATGATTATGAGCCATGTCATGGACTGTCCTCTCTCTTTCCACCTTTCCCTTCCCTACCACAGGCAATGCATATCTCCAGCTCTCTTCTTGATGTTATGTCCTACACACCAGACAAACACAAAATATGAAAACCCAAGCTTGTTATTAATTTTACAGAATCTTCCCTCCCTCTCCCTTCTCTTTTTCCATCTGAAGACTGGCTGTTGGAGCTCCTCCATGCTTGGAGATCTGGGATAGAAATAAATAAATGTTGACTTGGGGCTTCCAGGATGCCCAGCAACAGCCCCCTGAGTCTCACCAGAACAAAAGACAACTTAAATATCTGTGCCTATGCAGGCTTCTGACATACCAGAGTTAGACTTAGTGACTTCTCAAATCATGAATTCAGCATCCAGCTAGGAAGAAGTTTGTGTCTGATACTATATGTGGCATAGCAGATGGTGTGTTAGCGCATGCTATAGAGACACATGTTTGGGCACAGACTCCTTATCTGAAGCATAATCATGTAGGGAGAGGAAAATAGCTTTTATTAGAAGAATTAAATAATCTAAAACCAGGCATGTTTTCACCTACCTTCGTGTTTAGGCACTTCTGTTACCCATTGACCACTTTATGGCAGTTTATTTTAATCTCTCACAGTATTTAAAAGTACACCTCACACACACCATTGTACAGGGTCATAGGCAGCCAAATTCCCTGGAAGGCAGATGAGGATGTTAGGCTCCCCAAAGATGGGATACAGAACCCAGGTGAGAGATGAAGAAGCAGTGGAGATGAGTCCTCCATGTACCTCTGGTTTCAACCAGAGGGAAGCCATGGCAATGCTTGAGGAAGGGAGACAGTCAAGCAGACAGTCAAGCAAATATTCTCCATTGCTTTCTTCCTTTCCATTCTCTCCCAAGGAAATCTAAGCCTGTAGCACAGGCTTGGCGTGAAACCTGGGCCTGATTTTCAGGCTGTCAGTGCATAACACAGCCTTGATAACTCACTGAAATCAAACAAGATGGTAATTTAGACATGTTAGAAATTATATATGATGCAAGTAGGAAAAAACTGTTAAAAGCTACAGACTGTGTTGTACATCCGTATACACAGCTCACTGTTCAGAGCTCCCAAAGGGGAGCATCCTTGAAGAGAAAGGCAGGTCTGCAAAACACTGCACACATGACATAAAGAAAAATGGGGTACTCTTTTAAACAGACAGTCCACCTCCACTACGCTGGTCATATGAAATCTGGGAACCAAGTGGCAGGCATGGTAGAACTATATTGGTAAATTTAGTCTTGTTGGTGAAAAAAATCCACCAAAGATAGAACAGAGTGTCAGAGGTAAAATAAAATTATTTGGAAATAAGCTATTTCAAATCCCATTGTGAGGAACTCCAGCAACATTGCATTATTACTGCTCCACCCCAGATAATTGCAATGAGCATTCGCAGTGTATCAACAGCAGATTTGTCCCTTCATCTTATAGCTCAGTATTTGTTCTAAGAGTCAGAAAAACATTTTGGTGGGGCTGGTGGGTTGTTAAATGTGGAAGAAGAAGAGTTGTTCCTGCATGGAGCTTGCACTGGGACCCTCCCCAAGTGGCACGGCAGTGGGCATTTGCATGAGAGGCCCTTGGCAGCTGCAGCCAAGGCCTCTAAGAATGGATCCATTTGAGATTTGGTTTAACAAAAAATGCCCAAAACTTTAATTTGACTTTCAACATTCCTGCCCTAAGCCTGTCACATCAGGCTTTATAATCAGCTTTGTTAGCTGGATGGGAGAAGCACAGGCTGGGGAGGGTGGCAGGACTGGACAAGAAGCCAAATTAAGCAAAACCAGAAGGAGCTTTGGAATTTCTGCCTAAAGTCCGATTAGACAATTTTTTCCCACTTTTTGTGAAGCTAGTGCAAAATTCTCACTCTCTGTAATGAGTTATGAACTCTACCAGTTTGGTGAGTGTGCTGGCAGAGATGCAACCAGCCAGTTTTTCATTTTTGAGCAACTACTAATTTCTAAAAATGTCCACTTGAAGCATGTAATAAGCATGTAGAAAGGAGTTCTTTCCAGGCCCGTGGAAATGTTTATACTCCCTCTTCTGCCTAAAATAAAAATTATGGGGCAAGTTCCTGGCTTGTAAAGCTCAGTGTGACTCCTTTGAATTTCTTGGCATTTTTCCACCTTCTGCCAGCTGAGAGCCTGGATGTCCTTAGCTTTTCAGCAAAGTCAACAGAGAAATGAAGAGAAAGAGCATCATTCCCAGCTATAAACTGCAAACATTTGCTCACTCTTCTCACTAAAAAGCAAGTTGCCTTAAAAAGATGAAGAACAGGCTGTTACTTACAGCCTCAGCCTGCAAACAGGAGCGCATGACCACAAGAGCCCACAAAGGAAAACTCCATTCTGAATTCTGGGCCTGATAATGCAATTAATAAAGAAATAAATCTGCAGTATATGGCCGGTCAAATTAGAGTTTTGCAAAAGAGAGATCAGAATTATAAAATTCCTCTGAAATTTCCAGTAACTGCATATTTGTTTATAAACATGGATCTGGTTGTGTAGAATTTAGAAGAACTAGTGATTAGACCCCTAAGAGTTTAGGCCTATACATTTCCAGTGAATAACAGAGTTCCTATTAAATAATATGTTTCTTCACCTCTGGAAGAGATGAAAACTAAAATTCTATGGCTATGCAATATACAGAGATATAGACAAACATGCATGGGTGTGTTTCTCACACATCATCTTCCTAAGACATTTCATATACTGTATAAAGTTACACACTAGCTATACATAAAAGGAGCACAATGCTGCAAAGCAAATAAGTTAAAGGTTAAGAAATGCTGGAATTAAAGACACCTCTGTAGAAAAAAGAAATTTTAAAAAATTGCACAGTACGAAAAAAAATTCAGTATTTCAGACATTCATCTCAGTTTGGAACAAAAATATCAAACAAACAAAATAAAACAACAGCAGCAACAAAGAAGAAGAGACAAAAAAAGGAAAAAACACCCCCAAAAAATTTCTGCCACTGGGCTCCTCTGCAGGCTGAGAATTGTGGCTTTTCATCAACTTTTGCCAAAGATTTCATTTGCCGGTAGGACAGCATGCAAAAGAAAAAGCCAGAGGTCTACAGAGACGGATGCTCTAGTGTGTAGGAGACATTTCACCATCATCATCCATCCTGTCTCCTCAGCCTGGGTCTGCTCCAGCCCCTGCTTTACAGCCATGCACAGAATTAATTCTGTCCAGATGCTCTTTCCCACTCTCCAAAACCTTCACCTTCCTCACTTCATGTCTTGCACCTTAGCTGGGAGGTACTGGGAACACCAGAGAGATGCCCTCTGCTTTCCAAGCTGTGCCCAGGGCAGCTGGACCTGAGGAAGAAATCTCAGGAAAAACCCTGCTCAGTCTCTCCCTGCTTGAGCCGGGTTATGCTCAGGGCAGGCAGAATATTCGGGATAAGAACAACCAGACTTTAGGCAAAACCTACACAGATGTGGCAGATTGAATTTTTTCACATCTTCATCAAATTTGACCACCTTTTCATGGGAACAGGAAAAGGCATATTCTGAGCACTTAAGTGGTTTTAAGACACAAGGGCCAAATGCAACAGTGCTACAATTCATCAGGAGAGTTTCTTTCTTACTCTCTTATTGATAGAAATGTCCAACTACTCAATTTGATTATTTTCCCAGCTAATTCAACATGGCATGAGAATTTCAGCCCAAACATTTAGGTTCAGTTATGTGTGAGGAAGATGAACTTATATGAGAAACTTCTAAGTGGAAATTGCACTTACCAGCTCTTCCTAGGAAAGCCTGAAAAACATCCCCCACTACTGCCTGATGGAAAGAGAACAAGGAACATCTTAAGAGAATTTGTGATGAACTGTATAATAATTAGAAAGAACAACAACAATACCTGATGATACCTGACAGTAATTACAATGCCCCAAGATTGTAGGAGGGGCCCTAGACTCTGCATGAAGCAGACACCGGGCCATGCTTGTGTGAGTGCTCCTGAGTGACTCCTTGTGCTGCATCCATCAGTCCTCAGCCAAGACCTAGGGCACGGGTTCCTCCTCCCCATCCAGGGGCTCAGCAGTCATCCTCATCCAGCAGCATCACTCCACACTCAGCATGCCCCACACAGTCCCTACCTCCCCATATCCCCTCTCTTGACAGCAAGAGAGTTGCTGCAAGTTAGAAGGCAAAATAGCTGAGAATGAAAAAGATTTTCTTCTCTCAGAGCATCTCAGTGCAGTGGAGAGACCGGTTTCCTCTCACCGAAACTGTAATTACGGAACACCTAGAGAATGCTGTGGGTGTAAAGAATTAAACCTTGCCCTTTGGGCACGACCAAGCTAAGTATGATGCACCTTAGCAAAAAAGAAAACAGAATAAGTATTTGAATTTTTCAGTCCAGGGGAACTTAATCACAGTGCTCCCTGACTTTGAGTCTCAGGTGTTCTAGCAACTCCAAGGAGGAGCCCACGGAAAGGGGGCATTTTTGCCTGTGAAAATAACCCTGGACACATCATCGAGGTCCTTAGGAAAGAGTTTGTTTTGGACATTCAGCTGATGGACTTTGCTCTAGTGATACCCACTGAAGTCAGTGGGACAGTATCTGAATTACTGCAACAAGGAGACAAAATCTTGCCCCCAAGGGTTGTAGACTAACAGTGGTGATGAGATCGCCGTCCAAGTTACGTAATAGAAAAAAGAGGACCAAGAGAAGAGGGGTCATTACCCTTCCTGGCTATAACAAGCAAACTCATCCTCTGGCAGCAGTGGGGTGAGAGCAGCATGGCAGGAAAACAGCAGGGACCGGTCATCTCAGGGACTGGTCATCTCAGAGGAACCACCTCAGTGGAGATCCCTGCCTGAACAGTGCAGCTGAAAAGGGCAGGAAGGGCTGGATCAGAAACAACAGCTGAAAAGTGCGGGATTTAACTACTGGTTTCTGCAGAAAGGGGGAAGAGGATGACTGTGGTTACAGCTTGATAGTCTTGTAATAGCCTGCTGCTTTCTCAAATAACACGGAGTGTGCTCCGTCAAGCAGGAGCCACCAAGCACCTGCTTCCCCTGCGCCCGCATCGGGAGGCTTGGTCAAACATAAACACGCAGGTGAAGAGGTTGAGATGATGAAAGACAATAGACCATTACCAGGGACTTAATGGTGTTGTAAAGGAGATAAATGTCTTTGAAGTAACACCCTTAAAACATGTGACCTTTGGGCTGACCTTTCCTTTCAGATTATGGTAGGCAGATTGTTTTATACTGACCAGTGCAAACAAA
Source organism: Dryoscopus gambensis (assembly GCA_013389985.1). Lineage (NCBI taxonomy): Eukaryota > Metazoa > Chordata > Aves > Passeriformes > Malaconotidae > Dryoscopus > Dryoscopus gambensis. Next base: position 5,719 of record WEIT01003311.1, on the reverse strand, counting down.
GCAAGCAGAGCTAGCATCTCAGTCCCTGTGACAGGAAAGTACTTGGACGTCACGTCCATCTAGACAGCCCGTTGTTTACTTTAGCTTGCCAAAAGTAAAACTGCCACAATTACTGCCTTTCAAGACACATACCTCACACTCCAAATTAAGCAAGTGTATTATTTTCACCAGAATTTCATTAGTAAGACCAAGTTCTGGAGACAGAGAACCAAACCCAAATTATCCCTCCAGTAATCATAGGCTTTCTCTATTCTAGAAAAGCACTGTTATGATTGTCACTTGAGCAGGACAGTGTGGAGGACTGAAGCGAACCTGAAGGGGTCACCACTAGAAAGAGCAGAGATGCTGGAAGCACAGTGTGTAAGGCTCTGATTGAGACTGTGAGAAAATAAGCAGAATTCACCCATTCCTCTTTTTCCAGCTGGGACTATGCCAGCGTGAATTAGCATTTTTTTTTTCTATGTATAATCACAGCACTGATTTATGCTATTAAGACTGCAAGCTCTTCTAGTCACCAGCAGCTTTTCTGCTCTGTGTTTGCATGGTGCTTGGTATATCAATGCTTCAAGCCACAGCTGGTGCCAAATACATAATAAATAAGAGTAAGAAGAAAGCTGCAAATGTTATTTCAAAGGTTGCACGCACACCATCTTTGCTCCTCTATACACTTTGAGAAAAACCAGAAAACTGGGGTTTTCCTGAATCCAGATGCAGGGAGCTATTTCAGGTCTGCAGAGGTGAAGATGGATATTGCTGAGCAAGGAAAGGAGAAAAAATACTGGCAAGAGAGGTCCCTCACCCCTTTCAGCACCATTGTAAAACAATTGAGTAAACTTTAAAGGACAAGGTCTGAAGGTCCAAGCCAGCCTAGAGCTGTCTGCTAGGGCAGATGGGACATTGAATGTGCAAGGAATTGCTGGAGCTTAGAGAAACTAGGTTGATCTGTGCTTCCCCATGCACAGCTGCAGGGGCAGCACTGGGAACAGTGCCAGGGCAGGGGATGGAAAGGGGGCAATGGTGGGTTGGGCACATGGTGGTGCATCTTCAGCAGCCACAGAACAGACACCCACCGGACTTCTTGTAAGCCTCAGAATTGTTGTGGAGGAGAATGGGGCTCACAGACCTGGGCAGCAAGGTCTGATCTGTTGCTATGCCTCTTCCCCCAGCTGCTGTCAGATGTCCTACATGCAGCTCCTGGCTACTCTGACCCCACTCCTGGAGCTATGTGAGAAGGCATGAACTCCTGCACCTATTTGCAGCCACATGAATGCAAAACTCGAGAATGCGCCCTGTGAGTAAGTGCTGCCTGAGCCAGGGAGCTTCCTGAAATAATCCTCTGCATTGCTGTCCCACCTTCTTCGCTGGGGCTGGGGACATGTTGCAGCCCGCTTCATCCAGCTGGCCTGGGGTCATGCAGGGTCCTGGGGCAGAGCAGCCCCGCAGGGGAGGCTGCGGGTGTCTCTGTGGTTTTGCCTGCTTTTATTTGGCCCTGATTTTTTGGTGACCCAATAGGCTACAGAAGAGCCTCAGCACCAGGGCAATTCTGGTTCCCCCTTTTAGCAAAGTGCCTGTGTTTTCAGTTGTGTGAAGCAACTGGAAGGTGATGGGTAGGACCAACACCTGGGTCCAGCCTTAAAATCTTTGGAAGGGAGTAGAAAAGCAACTCTAATTAAAAATGGACTTTGGTGTTAAATTGGCCCCTGGTCTAAGTAGAGGAAATCTACCAGCTTTCTAAAACACAAATAAAGTTGCTATATGGATTCATATGTCCCAAGGACTTGATCCATAATTATTATATGCTTGGCGTGTTTTTTTTCTAAGTTAGATTTTGTTTTCTCAAGCCTTGTCGTTTAAATGTCTCTCAGCTGTGAATGGTCAGAGGTTAGGAGAAGGCTTGGAAGATGGCACTATGTCTGTTTACTGGTATTTATGCTGTCCCCTAAACTGTTGCTTTGGGATATTAAGTTAGATGGATCTTTGCCTTAATGAACTTGGCTGCCCTTGAGTGCTTATAAAATACATCCTATGTTTGCATGTCATGGATTTCAAAGGGGTTTGGGTAGGATTTTGGTTTGGTTTGTGCTTTAATTAGCTGCAAACTTCAGTATGCAGCAAAGCCAGTGGTATTTGCACATAATGCAAAATCCACCCTCAGACAGAGCTTACTGCTGCTTTTAACCTTCCCTGTTGACAGAGAAGCTGCTCTGTCTGTGCCATAGCTGGAATCAGAGGCATGGTGAGGGTGGGGGTGGGTGGGGGGCAGACAGGCATCCTTCAAGGAGGGCACCTGGGCTGGGGAATTTGCTCCTCCAGAACCAAAACAGAACTCGACTCTGGCATGTTTTTGACCCCGTGCCACAAACATTTGCACTCCACAGAGCTTTCTTAATTTGGCTAGATGGTATTTATCCACTCCTTGGGAGAGATGGCTGAGACTCCAGGCAGTTTGATTTATGCCAGTTGTTCAATTTGTGACAAATGCTGTCAACAGTTGTTCATTTTAATTACTGCTCTTGGGCCCAGATGTCTCAAAGATGAGCTCAGCACGACATAAATATAATAAATACAGATAATATTAGCAACTCAGCTTCCTTTCTAGGGGAGAAGTGTGGAGAAACCTACTGCCCTTTCTTCCCAACATGTGTCTCTCCTGCTTGCCTGTCTTCAGCGTGGCACTGGAAGCAGCAGTAGAAAGAGGAGGTGGATTATGTTTTCTTCCTGTTTGCTGGTGGGCTGCTCATGCCCCCTGCTCCCACACTAAATCACACCTTGATTTGTTCTCATATAGTTATGTATCACTTTGCCCAGACCACACCAGAGCAAGCCCTCTGGCCTCCAGAGCAGAGTTGTTCTTGCTCCTCCAGGCTTTTGGCACAAATGGGAGAAACACTGGAGACAGCAGAGCTCTCTGCCTATCTCTGTTCTCTCCAATATTACTAGAGACCATTGTACCAAAAAGGAAACTATAATCCTAAAAACATTTTAGCAGAAGCACCTTCTCAAGGCCTTTGTTCCCTCAGTCAATATACAACTCACTATATGGAGAGGTTTTTTCGTGAGAGGTTCAGTGCCTCCACATCCCAGCTGGAGCTGGGCTCAGAGAAGTGGCCTTAAGGTGATTACTAGTCCCAGGTCACACATCCTCCTGTCACCTGTGCTAGACACCCCATCACTCCCACAGGCTGTTCAACATGTCTTGGAAAATGTCATGGGGATAGTGACTTCAGTAAAACTCAGGAGGGATGAATACCACCCTATATCCTACCCCAGCTGTGGAAAGGCTTGTTCTCCTCTGCTTCCTCCAGGGTAGTGGACATTGTTCACTAAAACTCATTTAAAAATGTAACCAAAGCCACAACTGGGATTATGTACAGTGCCTGTACATAATTAATAAGCAATATGGACAATTTAATGTCTTTATTCTAATTATCAGCTCAGAGTAGGAATCCTTTCAAGAGCATTAAGCCATGTAGGCAATATTAGAACCTAAGCAAATTATGAGTCAAGTTGTTTACCTTGTGAAACCTCTCATATGTTAATTTTGTTCCTTGTCACTTTCTTAATTTTTTGCCACTGACTCACACTAAAGAATTTTCCAGTGTAATTGCAGAAAGCACTTCAGACAGCTCCTGCCTTTGGTTCTTGCATCCTGTCTCCACTTGCACAAGGAGGCAAATACTGTCCTCTGCCTGGCAGGGGAAGGGTTTTACATGCTTGGCCTCCAGTGGGGTCAGGGTCAGTGTCAGGGAAGCGAAGTCCATGATCAGCTGAAGAAATGCAGGTGCACTGGGAGCCCAAGCCCATGCTGACTCCAGGTGCTTTTTGGCAGGATTGGTGATGTTTCCTACTGTGGGTGTCTGGGGCTGTAGCTGGGCTCAGAGAGGACATGGTTCTACCCATGGGTGACAGCCACCCCACAGCCCTTCCCTGAGCCCTCCAACATCACGTGCCATTGGCGCGCACATTCAGAGGACGAAACCTGGAATGCGACACCCTGGGGTCTGGGGCCAGCTGGAGGTGGGAGGACAGAGCCAGGAGCGCGTTACGACACTTGTAATCACACTGGACACATACGGTTATATTTAAGTGCTGGATGTCTGCTGGCTGAGGCGGCCGAGGCAAGACTGGACTTGATTAGACATAATGACAAAAATGGACCAACTGTTGCTGAGAAAGCCTCTGCAGCAAAGTATTAGCTCTTTGTATTGAGATATTACTGTCTGAGGCTTCACTGCTTTCAACTCCCCATCGTTATCTTTACAGACTTCCACTGCACTTTAAATAGGTTCCCAAGTTCAGCTCTTTGCCCTTGGCTATAAATTTAACACACTAAATATTTTCATCTGCTGTAGAACACACCACACTGTGGAACTTGTTACTTCATGGCAAATAAATACAGCTTGAAAACAGGACAAGCTTTTGAAAAAAAATTTTTTTAAAGTATAACCCTTCTCACCCTAAAAATATTAAAAATCAATATTTTTGTCTTCCAGTGTCTGAGTTAATGTAAATCTTTTATATCTTTTACTATACAATCAGTAGTGACTGTACTTCTCTGTATCTAAACATAATGGACAAAAAAATAACACATTAAATCAATATTTAAATATATATTCAATTTATTTATTTGCCACTAAAAAATACAATACATGTATTTATTTTTCAGGCTTCATTTAATATAATGGGTTTGTACATGATTACATTTATCTGCCTGTGTTCATATCCAACAAATACATCAACATATTTTCTGTTATGATTAAATGCACTTTTATTTTATCTCTAATATGATGGAGTTATTTCTATTTGTTCAAAGGTACCAGAAGAAAAGTGGATTTCTATGCAAAATTTTATTCAGAACTAAATAACCCTAAGTTATACAAATAATTAAAATATATAATTTAGTTTTTTGATCAAATTAGTGGAGCTTTTACTTAAGTAAGAGTGACTCTGAGAATCTTGCCTTTACTGGCAACTGCAGTAGCTTTTAATCTTTGTGCATTAGCTAAAAACCTGCTGAGGATTCTGTACCTCCATCGCTGAGCTTCCTTAGATTTATGGAGGCAGAGGTAGAACAGGCAAGAAGCAACATGCCTGTACCTAATGGCTAGGGGACTTCACTGAGGGATTTTACATGAAACAGTAGCTGGATAAAAAACAGTGATAGATGTAGAATCACGGAATAATTTAGCTTTGAAGATACCTCTGGAGGTCATCTAGTCCATCCCCCTCTCAGAGCAGGGTAAACTTCAAAGTGAAATACAACCTCAAGTTTGATCAGGTAGTATAGGGTCATAACCAGCTGAGGTATGAGTATCTCCATGGACAGGGTTGCTCATGGGTGTAGACACCAGAGCAGCCCGGCCCATATAACCACCCTACAAAAGTCATGCTTTTTGCTCAGTTTCCTACCAGCCCTGTGATTCCTGGCTGTGCAATGCTGCAGTTTCTACACAGACCTACAGGCCAGAGAGAGATGAGGGTACTTGCCTGAAATGTGGGAATGTGGTTTAAAATCCCCTCAGGCAGAGGAAGCCTCAAACCCTTCCTTGAATGGTGGTCCATCTGCTGTGGCCAGAAATGCCGCCGACCACAGGCTTTCTTGTATTATTGATTCAAGTCCTGTGTCTGTTGCTAAAAGCATTCGGATGCTGCTTCATCCCCTTCCAGCAGCTGTACTCACTCAGGGGAGCGCCCCAATCCCAGCCCCATCCCTGTCCCT
>WEIT01003310.1:39004-93922 GCA_013389985.1 Dryoscopus gambensis | reverse complement strand
CAATTTCAGTATAACTATAAATTAACTGCAGGTGTCCCAAATGCAAAAGGAACAACAGAGGAAATGAAACGTATCCTTGGCCAGCTTGTTGGCTTGAATTCTCCCAATTCTATTTCTAGAGCTGCGAGGGTAAGTAAATTCTTTTCTGTTTTGTATCGTAGCACATGCTCATGCAAACAAAGATTAGAATGTTTGGTAGTGAAAGCTGAAACAATACATATATGAAGTCTTTAGCCACAGCTGGAAAAACATTGTGCATCTTAGTGCTTTTATTTGCAAGCATGCAGAATCTCTCTACGTTATTCTGAATTGGAAGAGTTGAAAATGATGCCAGTAATCTTTACTTTTAGCTTTTTCTTTCCTTTCCACCTCTCAGTACATCTGCTTAGCTTTTAAGCTGCCACTAAGCTGGGGTCTTCTAATTTAAGAACCCTCACTATGGAGAAATTATCTAAATTGATCTGTTAAGTGTGCACACTTTTGGACTGCGCTATTCCTGGTTCCTGGAAGTTGCTGAACTCTTAATGCTACGGGTAAATTAGTTGCTGTGTGTTGAAGTATTGCAGCTTCTCTGTTTATTGCCTGAAAGAGAAGCTTGATAAATCTTCAACTCTGTTCTTCCTACTTGTGTCTCAGAAGAAGTGATGGTGGTAAAATAGACATAAGACATTGAGAATGCAAAGCTGCTTTCATGGGGAGGAAAGCAAATTCAGTGTAGATTAAATATATAGGAGTTTATGCTTACACTGCTAGCTGTACTTGATCTCTTTGTACTACTTGATCTTGTACTACTTTTAAATATGAGTAGTTATCCTTTTAACAATATGTAGTTATCCTTTTAAATAGTCACCTTTTAACTATATGGTGAAGTGGCTGTTTGTGGGCATTTGAGTANGAGTATCTCATGTAAAGCTTGCATGCCCCAAGTACACAAATAACTCTCTCCTTCCATGCTGGTGTTTCCATATTGGAGACAATAAACTTGATTTTACATCTCTGCAACTTGTTTGTTCTCTGCTGACTTGTGAAGCTCTATAACTTTGCCCACACCGCTAAGTCAGCATACATATTTTCTTTAAGGCACTGCATTGCATTACAGCTGGTACAACTAAGCTGTCTTAAGTGTGTTTTTATTTTTTGATTTGAGAGAGAAACTTTGGTATGGAATATTTCCATATGTGATGATTTATTTCAAGTGATAATGTTTGTTATACAGTTTGAATCCATGTGCAATACAACTGTTCACCTGAATACTCTGTGTTTGTTAACTTTCAGACTTTGTATGAGCAGTGCAACAGTGGTAAAACTCTTGATGTATCAGCATTTGCAAAACCTGGGAGTCAAAAAACATGGACAACAAAATGATGTACTACTGCTCAGGAGGCAACAGATGTCTGGTCTGTTCAAAAAGTATTTTGTGCTGCTAGCTTTTAAAAGGACACTCATCGTAAAGTTTGCATTTTTATATGTTCTTTGGCTTCTTCTGATAATGCTTGCCAGTCATTAAAAAGAATTTAGTTGAATGCTGTTCACTGTGGGCTCTTTCACTCCTTGCATGCTGCTTGGGTTGAGCAATGACAATGGCTACTTGGTGATTATGGTCTGTGTTAATGACAAAGCACTACAGTGTCTGGAGTACAGAAACTTGCGTGAGAATCTTTTAGTTCTCTTGTCCCCCTGAAGCTAATGTAAGAGTTCCCAAAAATGCCAATTGATGTACAAGAAAAACATGAAATAGTTTTTGAAACATCTCCTAAGGCATGAACAGAGTGTTATGCTGTTCTGTCCTTTGGTAACAAATACCTTGTGTCCAGCTTTGACCATAACCAAGGAAATGAACACAGTATAAGCCTTCAGTTACAATATGGCAGATGTATGTAAATGTCACCCAGTTTTTGAGCTGTTCCTGTGGTTACATGTTATGATGGAATCATCAGTACTGTTATGAACTTATATGAATAAATGGCTCTTGTATTAAAAATGCTATTATAACTGTAGTCTGCTTTTCAAATTTCAAAATAATAGAAAATCCTTCATGATTCATGATAGTAATAAATGACTAATTTGGATTTTTAAAACCATTAATACTAAGCATTCTCTAAAAGGCACTGAATATAAGAGAACAGGATTTTACTTTAGCTGAATTAGATTTCTGGTGCAAGTGTATGTTCAAACCTGCCCTCCCTTATTTTGAGTTAGTAGTGATTCTCCACATTACACAGGGAGAGTGATCCGGAGTGGGAGCTATTCCTGATAAGGAGGAGGGCTGAAGCAGGGGCAGGGAATGTGTGCTCACCCCAGTGTTGGAGCACACACAAGAACAGCCCATCTCCTTTGTAAGAGCAAACCTGGAGTGATAAACTTAAGGTGTTGATCTAATTGTCATTATATGAAACAGGGTGTGGATCTCAATTAGTCATCTGTCAGGATGGGAGTCGTTGTCCCATATTTCTAGTGAAAAAGGGTTGTTCCCCATAATGGGCTTGTTCTTGCTCATATTTTTAAAGACTTAGTGCTGCTGCTGCAGAAGTTCAGTGGTATTTCAGGCATAGGGAGTACATATGCTAATTGTACTCCATGTTTTGTTTGTAGTTCATTATATAGATGTTAAAACTTTCAAAGTTGAAGCCAATGAAGAAAAAATTTTATTGTTCTTCAATATACTTCGTATTCTAAACAGTTTGAGGGACTGCTTATGGTATGGGAACTGAGACATTTTGGCTTTCTCTGGAGAGTCAGGAGGGGGAAACTATCAGCCTCTTCAGAGAAGAACCTGTGAAGAAAATCTTTACTCTGCAGAAATGCCTTTTCATAAATTGAAGTTTCCCAAGTACTTGTCTCGATTACAGATCTTGAAAAAAATTCTTTGTAATTATTCTGATGTTATAATTGATAACTGTTGCTGCTTTGTTTCTCTAGTTTGTGTTGAATATTGAGAAGCAGTGCTACATTGCTGCACAGCAGTGCTACAATAGCTACAGCTATTTTTCTTTTGTAGTGTATGGTTTATCAAACCTTTCTCTTATTCCATGACTTCTGAAGAACCTATAGGAATTATAACTGGCATGAAAGGGAGCTTATGAAAGAGCCCTGGGGCTGATGAGAGGCAGTGGGTTGTTATCAGTCATCCCTTTTAAGTAATTTTTTTCCATTGCAGATGGGCAGTTGATTTATACTCCTTCCCCACCTCAATAACATGCTGCAGGATGTCTGTCTGCCTTTGCAGCTGTCACTTACCAGTCTTCAACCTATTCCATTTTTTTTCCTGCCTTACAGACAACTATCTTCCTTCTCAGGTTCTGCTGGAGTCTTAAAAGTGTAAGTGAATTACAGGCTCACTATGTGTGATTAGCTTCAAAGGACAGAAAATAGCAATCATAAATGCTGGGTAACAGGTAGCTGCCAGAATCTTTCTCAAGGTTACAAAATGTCCATCCTGCATTACTGTCACCCTGAAGGCCGCATTTCAGGACATTGTATATAATGGGGAGAGAAGATGGCTCGTAAAGCAAGCAGATCATGTCTCTATATAAGTTGTTACGGGATACATGTACAGTGTAATACTATATCAGCTAATAGTGAGATACCACTGCTATGTGAAGTGTAAAAAGGTAAATGAGAACACTTCAGTAAGTTCCCTGTTGTAATTCTTGATGGAAGAATGGGTTTGGGAACTTACAGCCTTTAAATGTACAACTGTGGTCCAAAAGCTCTGCTCAGCAGCTGACACTATAAAAGAAACCTAACTGCAGAAGAGTGACTTCCCTTTTCACTTATGAATGGGTACAGTATGACTCACTCTCCAGCTCCCTCATGAGGGGAAGAGGAGGGGCAAGCACTGATCTCTCCTCTCTGGTGATAGGAGCTGAGGGAATGGCCTGAAGCTGTGTCAGGGAGGTTTAGGTTGGATATTGGGAAAAGGTTCTTCACCCAGAGGATGGCTGGGCACTGGAACAGGCTGCCCAGGGAAGTGGTCACAGCATCAGCCTGGTTCAAGAAGTGTTTGGACAACATTCTCAGGCACATGGTGTGACTCTTGGGGATTGTCCTGTGCAGGGCCAGGAGTTGGACTCAATGATCCTTGTGGGTCCCTTCTACCTCAGGACATTTTATGATTCCATGATTCTGTGACTCTGCCTGAACAGCTGTATGGTTAGTTGGAACTCAAACACTAAAGAGTTTTAAGTTTTGAAGGCTCTGTTGTAGTCAGTCTTCTTGTGACAACACCTAGAATTGAGTCCTTGACTAGTACAAGAAAAGGACGCTGTTTGCTTGTATATAACGCTGCTCTAAGGACACTTGACCAAGGAACAAGAAAAATCTATCCACAAATCCGTCACCATGATGCTGGAGGAGTCAAACTCCTTTTTCTCATCTAGTCTTGTGGAAGGCGCTCTTAGGGTGCTACTGGTGTACATGTGTAGCTGTGCAGGAGGGAAAATGTTTAAATCCCAAACAGTAGAGAGTGCCAAGCAGGGTGTCAGTCTGAAGGTAAGTTGTCAAATTCACTGTTTTGGTCACTCCTGTGGGTTTCTGTTGCTTAAGCACCTGATAATGATCTCATGCTAAACAGTTTAACTAATTCTGGGAGTGGTGATAAGTACCAAATTAAAAATTCAACAGTTGAAGGAAACTTGCATTCTAGCCCAAGTCTGAAGTCTAGCTTGCTCCTGAGCTCCTCGGCAAGGATCACTGGCTAATCCCTTGCAGTTGCCAGTTATGGAAACTACTTGCTTCTCTTTTCCAGTTGTCTACACTCTATTGCCTTGCTGCTCACACAAAACAGTTCTCAGCAGCAAAGATAAAACAAATGCTACTTTTTATCATATTTCTATCTTTAACACTCTTATTGCTAAGGCATGTCTTATTTCAGCTAAGGATAAACTGCTGGTATGGGAGTATTCGCTTCCTGCTTGATGTATATATCCTCCCAACTTGGTTTTCTGTGCCCACCTGCCTCAGAGCACAAGGCTTGTCAGTCTGTCAGGGAGCTGGTACAGTGTGCCCTTGTTTGCTTAATGCTTCACATAAAGTAATTAAGAGATAACTCTTGCAAGATAAAGGCCATAAAGAATAGAGCAGGCAATGCAGTGTGACTTACTGGTAGGATGTAGAGGTGTACACCTGTATGGACACAGGAGTCTTTATACAGCCTGCCCATACACTTTCATGGGAGTTGCTGAAATGAAACCTGAGATAAAAATCTGACTCCTCACCTCAATTCCTTCTCTTGGCAGGTAGAATATTCACAGTTAAACAATGATGCAATTTCAAGATTCTGGCTCTAATCAGATGAGTTGCTAAAATCCAGGCAGATTTTGCAATGAAAGATATGACTATTTAATGTGGAATAGTGGTACCACTGTTCTGAACCCTGAATAAACACAAGGAGTAGGTCAATTTTAAACAGCATCTGTCCATTGGTCTTGACCCTTATGTGTTGTAAGATCTCTGGCTTGCTGCTGTACGCACTTAATGTGTATGTTATGTGGTAAGTGCAGGTAAGCTTTGAATTCCTCTTTGTTAGATGCTCTGTCTCTGGCTTTCCCCCTATTTTATGTCACTGTTAATTGTATTTTTAATTGGCTTTTAAGTAACTATACTTAAAGAAATATGAATTAGATTTGTACTTGCTTCCTGTGTAGTCTTAAATAGACTAAATCTTAGAGGTCCTAAATGATTGTTAGCCTAGCATTGCCAAGTCACAGGTAAAATATTTTTGTGAGTCTTAGCTCTTTATGTTCCTTGTCTCGTTTGCTTAGAGTTTGGCAGAAAGCTGGTCAGGACCACGGATCTACACAGTGCTGCTTGCATTCAGTGACTCATTGGGGCATAAAGCTCTTTACTTCTACTGCAAAGTGGCATTGTACTTTGAAATACTCTTACCGGCATAAAACTTGTCACCCACATGGTGTTTGGATGTTCGTGCAATGGGACACAGTTCGGTGCAGCAGAAGGCAGTGAAGTCCCTTCCACAGTGGTGGGGAACTGCTGGGAGCTGCAGCAGGTGCTGTGTGGTGGAGGGACTCCTGAGCCATCCAGCAGGAAGCACTAACATTTCAGGAAAGTACCTCAGTAATGAGAAGTTTTGAGTCTTCAGCAGATCTTGGGTGCCTGACTGAAAGGTGAGTGTCTGCCTAAATCTCTTTCAGTCTGATCTTTGAACTTAGCAGATGCCCAGCACTGTCAAGGTAAGACACTTTCAAACTGCAGTGATGTGTCCTGAGCAGCGCAAATATGAACAAAGCATTGGTTTTAGGGACAGCAGATGAAGCTTCAAAGAAACCCTGGCTTGTGGCTTGCGGTTTGCCATGGGTTAGAGAATGCTCCTGTTGCTGCTCTAGCTTCTCACCTGGAAAGAAAAGACTGACAGAAAAGCCAAGTCATATGCGTCAATGTTCAGAGCTGAGGAACTTGGAAATTATGTCAGAGCCATGCTTGGTAAGACATTAGTCCAAGGAACTACTTGAAATTGATATGCTAATAGCAGCTTTTTAGGGCAGTTGATAAAGCTCTCCAGACCCAGGCAGCTTTGACTGCTGGAGTCTCGGAGTTGGTAAGAGCTGCGCTAGATATTGTCCTGTGTGGTTTTTAAGTTAGCCTTAGGAACACAGAGAAGAAAGGCAGTAAATATGACACTGGTCTTCATGCATGTTGGAGCTTGTAAATTAGACTACCAAATATGCCTTCCATAATAAATAAAGCCTGTGTTGATGGAACACAAAGGAATTCACATGGGAAAAAAGTAACCTAACATACATACAACACAAGGGGCTTTGGAGTGGTACTTGGGGCTGGTTCTTCTGCATTATGCATAATTCCCCGAAAATGTCTGCCCAAACCTTGTACCAAAGGAAACAGTTAGAATATTAATTATTGGGAAAGGAAGAGAACTCAAGAAAATATTGGTGTGCTGCTATATAAAAATGCCATCTGCAGTCCTTGAAAAGGATTAATAAGAGTAGAGAATATGGAGAGAACCAATGCAGGTGTCCAAGGAGATGGAAATTACTTTCATACAAGACTAAAAGCTGTATGACTTCCTTAGGAAACTGTCTCACTCTGGCTGGGTGCTGGATAGGAGGAATCAGCATTGCGTAGGGCTAGGAGCTGATGAAATGATCAGTCAGACTGCTAGAAATGCACGAAAGGAAGATCCTAGGGTTTAGTATGCAACATGTAAGTACGTCTGAGGTATTGTGGAAGGCAAAGATACCAGTGTGCTCAAAAAGAGTTTGGATATATTCAAGGAGGTCAGGGTGATCCTTGGCACTGTATGTAAGTAGTGAGATGTAATCTCTGGCTTGGGAATTCCCCCTATATTTATATTTATCTGATCCCAAGTGCCTGGGATGTTTTGCCAGAAATGGAATCACTTACCTTGCTGAAAGGGATCAGGATAAAAAAGTTTAGCAGACCACATCACCTTGTGCTCTGACCCACTGTGACAATAGACTCCTTAATTGGTTGGGTTTCTTTGGATCCTAGATGCTTGATTTCCATCTCTGTGCCTGTCAGAGTGGCACTTTTCGCAAGCAGCGTTCAAATGTATTTGTTCCATCAGTGTCAATGGAAAGCAATCGTGTTTTAGCAGGTATTGTGTACCAGTAGCGGCTTGGCCAGAGCTGTGCTGTTATCTTGCTTCCCACCTACCACCTGAGCCACTGCCTCAAGGAGTCAGGCAGGCCTTAGAGCTTTGCTGTAACTTCCCTGCTGAGATCATACGCCATACCTCAGAAGGGCACCTGGAAGCTGGGATCATGGCAGGCTTTTGCCTGGGTGTCAGCTTTGGAGCAAGGCTACAGGAAAGCAAGTAGCAAGGGTAGTCAACTACAGCACTTTGTGGTAGAAGCAGGGTTCAGATCTGCTTGTCAGAGGTTTGGTCCCACAGATTCACTTTTAGGTTCTGTGTACACACCGTGGCTTTCTTGACTCTGCTTGTAACCACGTCCTGACCTAGTTGGCACTAGGTTCCCCCTTCACACTCTGCCTGCTGATAACACCAGCAGCAATTCCTGCTGGCAGTTTAGGTTGGTGCAGGTCGTGATGTTTCAATAACCACTTTGGCACACTGGTGGGTTTTTGTACATGGGTGGGTCCTGCAAAACTTGTTTAGCTAGCCCTTCCTTTTCAGAGTTCCCTGTGTGCTCAGACTTCCCACAGCACCTTGCCTCACACTTTGCTATATGCATGTCCTTACACCCTGTTTCAAGGCAATAGCTGGAACCTTTCCAGTGGTGGTTTCATCGGGAAATGCTAATTCAAGGAGTTTGCACTGTTGCTTTCAAATTCTTCTGGGTTTCACTTTAGATAGGGGCCTGGTATCATTTGGGTAGACTTCTGCCATAATTCCAAACATAAGGCCTCCATGTCCTGGAGTTTAGGTCCTTCCAGAATCTGGACCAAGTGCTGGAAAATGAGGAGCCCAAAGCATTTGTTGTTCGCTTTGTGGTCTCACCATATTGGAGTATTAAATCTTGTCCATTCAAACTCTGGCCAAGTATCTTTTTGAGTTCAGGGAGATTCTGGTTCATGGAATACAAGTGAAAAATACACTTTCCTATATATTGGACATCATGTTTTTGATTATGTCTGAAAACCTGTATGTTCTCAGAAGGTATGTGCGTAAAGACTGGCTGCGTAATGAGTCAATCCATAAACATTGCTAATGCATGAGTTGTGCATCCAAAGCTACATCCAAGCACATTTTCCATAAAAGCTTATTCATCTTGTCTGATTACGGTAAACAAGAGTCACTACAAGTGGAGACTTGCTTATTCTATTTACTGAAATATCATACCTTTCTCTCAATTTTGCAATTATAATTATAACTTGAAGTCTATATTGAGATGTGGTATCACAGAGGTTAATTGATTTTCATCTTAAGCATCGCTTAGAACATCACAGCCTAATAATGAAGAATTTCCCTAACACAGGCCAAGCATAGAGGAAAGATGAAGATATGAATGCAGGACTAGACGAAGCATCCGCTTTTATCTAAAGGAAAACCAGACTGTGGTTCCTGGTGTGAATGGATCCAGTTTAAAAAATCAAAACACACAACAAAGCAAAAAAGCCCAACCAGAAAGAGGGAGGTGCTACAATCCCCAGTGTTCTGCCTTGTGTGCTGTTATGAGCCTCTCTGGGATGGTGACTGCTCTCCTGCTTTCTCCCAGACTTCCTTCTTCTTGGCTGAGTGAGTCAGGCTTTTCTGTAGAGCTTTTCTCTGACCCACCTACTAATCTGTCCTTGCCCTTTTGCACATCCTGGTTGGCCACATTCAAAGAAGATGCATTGAAAATGAAACGATTTCAGAAGTCTCACCAGGTGCCTTTTTAGAGGGAAACACTTGTATTTTCAGGGAACGCATTTTTAAGTACAATCCCATGGCAGCTTTTTTTTTTCCCCCTTGGCTTAAGCAGTTATGCTTCGTATCTAATAAAAAAATGACTAATGCAGAACTCTTCTTCTGCTCCCCCTTTTTCACTTCCAGCTGTTAAGCTTACAGCACACAGTGAAAGGCTTTGGCTTTTGCTCTAGGTACTTGGCCTGCTCTTTGTATGATTGAGGTTATTGCAACTTTTTTCCTTACCACCTAGACCTGAATGACTGATCCTGAATTGAGGATGATAAAGGTAGAGGTAATGATAAATTTTATTAGAATACTGGTAATGTCATTAATTATCTGTGATGCTTAAACTTTGAAGGAGCTCCAAGAGCCTCTTTTCAGCCTACTGGAACTGGTTGTGCTTTGCACTGAGCAACTCAGGCTTCTGATTTCTTTCTGACCAGCAGGATAATATCCAAAGTCATATGATGAACATGAATGTTAGTACTGTATGTTGTCATCTGTCCTAATGGTTCACACTTCTTCCAGTAAAAAGTTATGCCAGAAGATGCATGTGAAGATACATGCAATGCATTGTGATCATAAGCAAATAAGTTCTTTAGTAGGGTCTCATTTATCATTATTACCCAAGCCGTATTTTGTGTCACTTTCTATGTTATTATCATTATATGCTTTTAAATCTAGATATACTTTTGAGATCAGGCTTGTTAGTCTTGCATGGATCACCACATTTTTTGCCTTTTACTAGTCTTGGTGATCTTCAACCATCTTACATTCACTTCAAAATTAGTCTACCTAAGCTGCAGTTGCATATGCCAATCCTTTCAACAGTACTGAAAGGCAGCTTGGTAGGGTTAGAATTAAGGCCCATGCTGCCTCATAGCTTGTCTCTGGCCAGTACTGGATGCTCAAAAAAGAGTGGCCTGGGGCAGGTGTGCAGTGACGCTTCTGAGATGGCGATCAGCACCCTCCCTTGGGTGCAAAGACAGCTGCTCTTCCACTTCCAGGACAACGGAGTTGTGCAACACCACGCTCAGTTTCAGTGGCTACCCTCCCTCTGCTCCAAGGAGGCATCATGATCCTCACTGGAAACTGAGGCAGGGAATTGCTTTCTTTTGGGGTTAAATTTAGTTATGGGTGTATTGTTCCCATTTCTCCTTGTTGTTTTTTATGTATGAGAATGTGTTGCAGTGACTGCTTGACTAGGGCTAGCTCGCTGGGCACCGCGGCGAGTGTGGGGAACAGCCAGGGACCCGAGGTCCTTTCGCTGCTCCTTTGGAGCTGCAACTCTAGCACGCTCCAGGGAGCTAAAGCCCCAAGGCCATTCGCTAGGCAACCCTGATGAGGGGAGGGGCAAAGGAATGCAAGGAGGCTTTTTCCTCAGGCTCTGAACTGTACTTTATTGTCCACGGGATCCAGGAAGAAAAAAGCAACAAAACAGGCTCTGCATGTACGTAAGTATAGGGAGAGAACAGGGGATGGATTCTGGCTAGTAGCCAATGGGGGTTTTCTGAGGGAGGGACAACAAAGGGACAGACAGGGACAGGGTCCAGTGGCCCTGGAGGGGCGGGGGGGAAGGGTCACATGGGCCAATGGGGCATGGAGGGTTAGGGGATTTCCAGGGTAGGAGGTGCTGGAAGGGGCAGGGTTTGTGGGGACTGACAGGCACCATTTGGGGAGGATAGGAGGGGTTCGGGTAACAGACAGTTCCAGTGAACAAGGGGAGGGGAGTTTCCATATAAGGGATCCAAGGGAGTGACATGAACATGGGGTCCATCAACTGGGGATGGGGGGGTGGAGGGGGGTGCGCAGGCATCTGGGATATACCAACTTGTAACAATAAAATGTTCTTAAAGCCGTGGAAAACAATAAAACACCGCATCACAACAAGAACATCCTGTTCATTTTGATAACCTTTGCAAGGTCAATCTGAGCTCACATTTTAGATGATAAAAATTTTTTTGAGAAGTTCTAAACCCTCTCCCCCTTTTTAAAAATAAAAGTTCAGAAATGTTATATCTGGAATTCATGCTTTTTGAGTTTTTAAAATTAAAAAGCTGTATTCCTCAATCTGCATTGGTTTATCTTGCCACTTTGACTCTGTGATCACTTGTTATTTCTGAAAGAGTATCTTGTAAACCTTCTATCCTCTTTGCTTAACAAAATGAAACTGTCTCGTTTTTGCGCTTACAGATTTAGGAGCTATTTGGTAAGGAGGGAGGTCCCTCTCTAGTTTGTGTCTTGACTTGCGGTTTGTGGTTCCCCTGCAGTGCTATGGCAAGCCATAGACCTTCTGGGAGAGTGCAGCAGGGCTTGTTTGGGGAGAGCAGCTGTTCCTGCTTCCTGTAGCCCTTCCAAGCTGCCCCGCATGGCTCCGGCTAGCCATCTGCTCCACAAGATGGTGGCAATAAAGGAGGCGAGAAGGCTCCTCGCATGGGGACCTCAGACTGTGATAAACGAATTAAGGTTTCTAAAATGGTTACTGTTAGCAGGGGATGTTGTGGGTCAAGATGCTGAATGTTGTCTGTTATAAGGTTGAAGTTATGTAGTTAATTATTGGAGTTGGAAATTATTGTGGTTGTACGGGTGTAATACTGGAATGTGACCATTAGATGGGGATGATGAGGGAAGAGGAAATATCTGGAAAGCGATACCATCGTAGAAGTGACGTCACCTGGATGAACTGTGATTGGACCTGCACTCGGCCAATCATTCAATGCCCTTGGAGAATGATTGGTCAGGAATGATCTTCCATACGAACCAATCGAATCCCTAGAAATGAGCCAATTGGGACGAGGATCAAGAATGCACCAATCACAGACCGGAAAAAGACTATAAGAACTGCTCTGGGGGCCAGCCCTAGGTCTTCCTGAAGTGCTTGGACCCAATAGATACTCTGGATTTTTATTCTGGTTTGTCGTGCAGGGTCTGCGCTTATCCTGGGCTCCCGCTCTTGGTTTTCTTTTAATAAATGAGTTGACTTTTATTTCACCCAAAAAGTCCAAGCCTTGTTTATAACAAGACGATATTTATTCATATGGCTCCTGAGGGCAGAGAGAGCAGATGGTGTGCAGCCTGGGGTTTTATATGGGGAAGAGGAGGGCGGAGAGAGTACATGGACTAATATTTTCAGGGCACAGGAGCAGTACATGGGTGGGACCTTGACATACAAGGGAAAAAGGGGTAGGGAAATCAATGGGCCAGTCGGGGAAACAACTGGGGTAGAACAAAACATCCTCGGAGGCTTCACCCTAACTGGGGGAGATGTCATGGGATCTGTCCTTTAGGGCCCTCTCTTGTTCCCATATTCACTGGCTTCCACAGTCTTGAACATTTTATTTTTGCGGTTGCCAGCCTCCCAAATTGTACAGCATGTGTGATATTTAGTCTCTATTTTAGCCCCTATGTCTCTGAACAGCAGTTCTTTCCTGTAGGCAGTGCCACAGTGGCAGAGGGGAATGTCACCTGCTGGCCAGAATGGTCAGAAAGGAATCAGAAGCCTGAGGAGCTCGGTCTGAGGCAAGCCCATAAACCAGTACTCTCCTCATGCTGCTGGTTTGGTGTGGCCACAGGCCTGCCCTGGGAAGTGCATTTCAGGTTGGGCCAGGACTGGTGCTTGGTGAGCACTAAAGGCTAGAAGAGATTTCCTCAGCAGAAGGATATTCTGTTGCATCTTCTACACCTTGAGCTCAACTACTTGCCTTGGTCAAAACATTGCCTTTTAGTTGCTTCATGTTTCATTTGTGCAAGTAACTTAATGTTGCCTTTCTGTTGCAAGTAACTCCTGCATACTGGTTGCCCTTGTATTAATGACTGTAAGCTTTTAATGTGAGCTGTGACTATATCCAAACCAGGTGTGTACCAGTGGCAGCCAGAGTGCAGGTTTGCTTCCTTCAACTATCCCAGTGTCATGGTTAGAACAAAGTGCCAGGTGAGAGCAGGGTTTCTTTTCATGCTGTCCTGGGGTTTGTTATCAGTGATGATGCTACAGAGCAGTATGTTGCTGTCCAGTCAATGTCAAATTGATAATGGCATTGGTGTAAGAGCTGCTCTGGCAATGTTAGCAGTCCCTCCTGTTCTCTGCATGGGCCTGTATTTTTGGAGTAGAACTGGCAGGTGTTGAGAGTGTCTTCAGTCCACCTTCAAACTAATCTGAAAGGTCTTTTAGCTTTCTTAGATCTCTATAAAGAATAATTTTATTTGTCAGAGTCTAGGTGCCTTTAAACATGTTTTTACCTGTACTGACAGCTTCCTCATCTGTCACTAAGAGATTATGAACAATCTTTTATGTTCATAGCTCTACCTCTTTTTTGGTAGGATTTTGTTTTGATTTACAGCTCTCGTAATGGTTGTCTGAGCTGTACAATACTGATGTGCTACTGGCTCTGCACTATATTTTAGCTCACTTCTGATGGATCCTCAGGTTAAAATTCCTGCACTCACCAAATATCTTCTGGGTTGGTATTTGTTTTGTGTGTTACCCATGTTGATTTCAAGCACACAGAGCTTTTTGATGATGTCTGAAAGGCATGTTTCTTGAGGACAGGGATGGCAAATGTTTTTTATCCAGATCAAACACTGGTCTTCCCTGCAGTAGGGCTAAAATTTGCTGTGACTATAGGCAGTGACCAAACCTACTGTTTCTGCTCAAACATGCTGCTTGCTGGGGTCTGCTTGTGCCTGGCCCACATGCTACCAGCCCTGTGTCCTGCTGGTGTTTTAAGAGTGCATTGCCTGTGCACTCATTCAGTGACTCACAGGTATTCTAATCAGGTTCTTTAATTAACTCCTTTGAGAGTTAAATCTTTACCAGGTTTTTAGCAGCATCTTGGATACTTTAGCATAGGACTACTCTAAAGCAGCTGATTCAGAGAACTACATTAGGTAAGCCAGTTCTGAACTTAGTTCACTGTTTTAAGAAGTTTTGTATTCATTCCTGCTCCTCTGGGCAGTTGGTTCTTTCTTGACTCTGGTTGGCCGTGATTTCTCTATGCACCTAGGAATGCTCTTTCTAATCAGTATGGTTTGATGTAGCTTTAGTCTTGTATTGCCAGTTCTTTCCACAGCTGCTTACAAGATTAAGTCATGCTTGACTAATCTGATGGTCTTCTATGGTGAAATAACTGGATCTGGGAATGAAGCGTGAGCAAGAGATGATGTTTCCCTTGACTTTAGCAAGACTTTTGGCACTGCCTCCCATAAAACTCTTGTAATCAAGGCAGGATATTAGGGATTGGGTGGAAGGGTGGATGGACAGCTAGAAGATGGGTGAAACCCTGGTTGGATGACTGGGATCAGAGGGCAGTGTTTAATGAGTTACACTTTACAGACCCCTGCAGTTCTCTACTTGTTGCTCGGGTGTGACCTACTCAACTTCATCAATGGCCTGGAGGAGGCAATGCAATGCACCCTGATCAAATTTGCAGATGATTAATGCTTGAGGTCAGGGATGCTTTTCCTGGGCAGGCTGGAAGAATGGGTAAACAGGAACCCCATAAAATTCAGCATGGGCAAATGCCAAGCCCTGTCCTGCACCAGGACAGGCTGGGACTGCTGGGGAATAGCTCTGTGGAAAGGGCCATGGCAGGCAGTGAGCTGGGCATGTGCATGACATGGATCAGCACCTGCACTGGTCTTCCAACAGAACCTCTGCCCATGGAGTGTTTAGCTGAGGTAAATTAGCTGAACACTGCTGTTAGGTTTTGCGTCATTCCCCATGATTCAAGCTCTCTCTAGCAGTAGCATAGCTTGCCATGTGACCTCTGAGCAGTAAGCTCAGCCATGCTCATTGTGTAGTCTCAAAAGTTAGGGATTTTTTTAAATTATGTGCCCTGGATGTCAGGATGTTTTTATTTCCTTTCCAGCCTCTCAAGAGCTTCCCTGTCTTCTTCAAGGGTGTCTGTCGGAGCCTGTGCTGCCCCTACATCTTTGTGATGTGACAAGGACACATTAAATGGGAAGAATGATCATGAGGAGGAGGAGGAAGCCATATGTGGGTAGCTTGCCACCAATGAAGCAGCAGCTGGCAAGTGGGGTATTTCACATCTGCTGGCACTGTGAAGTGATTGGATGGCAGATTGGTAGGGGCTGGTGTCAGGCAATTTGGCATCTACTGCCAATTTCCAGAGGAAGGCCAGCAATACTGCATCTGGTGAAGCGAATCAAGCTCAATGGCACTTGGTCTGTGGTTGGACCCAAAACCATCTCTATTTTCTGCTTACTCCTTGGAAATATCATGAGGGTAGTGCTGAAACCAATCCCCCTTTTAAAATTTTTTTTTCATAAATCAAGTAATTTCTTGAAAAATAAATATCTCTTGAGTGAGAAACTCTTGGTCTGGCAATCTTAATGTTGAAGCACATTTATTCCTCTGGCATTGCAAAGAGCACTTGAGGTGGGCAGGGGCTTTGTTTGCAGGCTGGGTTTGCAAGGCAGGGAGCAGGGACTGCAATGTAGCACATTTCTCAGTGTTCTGCGTCCACTTGAGGGCACCACAGTATTGCCGGTAGCAGAGATTTTGTTAACTGCGTGGGGGACTGTTCCCTGCGCTTTAAAGGAATCCTTTAGAAAAAAAAGCAACTGCATAATTTCTTTAAAACCACCACCATCACATTGTAAGAATGTGTATTTCTGCTGTTTGATCTTTCCCTGGATTGTGGGCACTTTGCCCCAGCACACAAGACCCTCTTGTGGTGAACACATTATCCCATCCCTTTCCCTGCCAAGAGGGACATGTGCTTTGTGGGTGAACAGACACAAATGGAGAAAAAATAAAGAGTAATTTAGTTTGTAGCTCTGGTGAGATACCAGCTTTTCTGGGAGAGCCAGGGCAGTAACAACTCATTTATTTGAGAAGGGCCTGTGAACCAAAGGCAGCTACTATGGCTCAGCATGGGGAGTGGGCTGGGCATGCAGCCCTTTGCACCCTCCCTCCAGCAGACAAAGCCTCCTACACTGAGATGCTGAACCTCTTCTTCCTTCCTTTTTCCATTCCATGTCTGCATCCCATGCTTTCTCTCCCTTCAAGTGCTGCTTTACTCTCACGCTCTGACCTTTCCATACACAGCCAGCCTAATGCAGTCATGTTTGTTACTGCCCTCTGCAGCATCCCCTGCAGGCAGGGCACAGTCCAGGTTTGGGTGTAGCTGCATTCCCTCGGCCAAGTGAGTTCTTTTAACAAAAAGGTCACCTTCGTGTGGCTGAGCAGGTCCTCCCAGTATCACACAGCTCTTGAGAGAAGCAGAGGCTGAACAAGCCCCAGAACAAAAATGGCCTTGGTTCACCCTGCATCCCCTCAGAGGTACGGCCCCTTGGCTTGGTTGGGTGAAGGAGAGCAATGCTGGCAGTGGCTGAGGGATGGTGTAGTGGTTTTGTTCGCATCTTTTACCCTCTGGGAGATAAGAATTAGGAGAAATGCAAAGCAGGCTCCATAAAGAATATGAAGAAGTTTATTACTAACAGAATTAAATGTAAAAAGAAATAATAAGAAATTAAAATAAAACCCCCTTTTCCTCCAGCACCTCACCTTTTTACCCAACTCGCGTTGGCGTCGTCACTTTTCTTTTTCCGCAGGCTGCTCACAAAATTCTCATCCACCCATGTCTTTAAGAGGATTAAAGAGAAAAGAACAATTTGTGATGTTAAGTTTTTACCACAGCCTGCAAAAAGTATTTTTAAGCTTTGCGCTGGGCGCGACTCCGCCCTCTTTTTCCCGTCGCCATCTTCAGCCCCGTCTCACATGACTGACTTTCTCTTTCTCTCTGACCTTGAAGTCGCCATGATTTTCTTTGGGCTTTATGTTGGAGAAAAAGCCTCTTTCCCTTTATGCTGCTGGCTCCTTGGTGTTTTTTTTCCAGTTTGATATAGGCTGCTTTAGTTGCAGAACGTTCTATCAGCTCCCGCCAAGTCTGCGCAGGACCGTGTTGTAGGGAGGGGGGCCCTCCAGTCCTTAGAAGCCTCTCCAGGTTGTCTCGGCTATGCAGCAGCTTAGTGGTTGGTTCTTACCTGCCTGTGGCTCTGAGGGGGTTCTCCCGCAGCTACCCGGGGCCGTGCCCTGGCGCCAGGGGAGGGGAGGCCCAGGACCGCTCCAAGAGACGGAGCCTGGGGCCCATTTTCTCCCCGCGGGAGGCTCAAACACCAAAGGGAAGTTCCCACGTCTCCACGTGGTTTAAATATGTAAATTTTGAGAAGCGTTATTTGTCTAAATGACTGTCCATCAACTCAAGTTCAACCCACCACTGATGGTTACTTGCTGCTTTTAGAGGGGGGTTTCTGAATTTTCATAGAATTATAAAAGTTGGAGAAGACTTCTAAGACAATCAAATCTAACTGGTAACCCAGCACCACAAAGTCCACCACTAAACCATGTCCCTAAATGCCACCTCTGCAGGCCTGCTGAACACTTCCAGGGATGGTGATTCCACCACTTCCCTAGGCAGCTTATTCTAATGTCTGACCACCCTTTCAGTGAAGCAATTTCCCCCTAAACTAGCTCCACAGCACAACTTAAACCCATTTCCTTTCATCCTGTCACTTGTTACCTGGGACAAGAGACTGATCCCTACCTGGATACAACTTCCTTTCAGGAACTTGTAGAGACTGATAAGGTATCCTCTGAGCCTCCTCGTCTCCAGGCTAAATGCCCCCAGCTCCCTCAACTGCTCCTCACAGGACTTGTGCTCCAGACCCTTCACCAGGTACGTTGCCCTTCTCTGGACTCATTCCAGCCTCTCAATGTCTTCTTGTAGCGAGGGGCCCAGAACAGAACCCAGCACTCAAGGCGTGGCCTCAGCAGTGCTGTGTACAGGAGAACAATCACTGCCCTGGTCCTGCTGGCCACACTATTTCTGATACAAGCCAGGAGGCATTGGCCTTCTTGGCCACCTGGGCACACGCTGGCTCATGTTCAGCTGCTGTTGACCAGCACCCACAGGTTCTTTTCCACCAGGCACCTTTCCAGGCATGCTTCCTCCAGCCTATAGTGCTGCAGGGAGTTGTTGTCACCCAAGTGCAGGACCTGGCACTTGGCCTTGTTGAGCCTTACAGTTGGTATTGACCCATCAATCCAGCCTGTCCATATCCCTCTGTAGAGCCATTTTGGCAGAGGGGGTTGACTGAGGATCTGACTAAACCAGAAAGAACAAAGGGGTGGTCTGTTCCTGCTAGGGCCAGTTGCTATCAGGTCAGGAGTCCTTCCATGAACTGTAAAGAGCTGCCTGGTGAAACCTCCTCAGGGGTACTTTGAATTTAAGCTTATTACCTCAGAGGAATAAAAAGGAGGAGGTGTGTGCTGCTCTGGCAAGTGTTGCGGGCCTTGGAGTTGTGCCCCAAAAGTGTTTCTGTTTGTATGTCAGAGGCTGGGCCACTTCAGGCTTGTCAGCACATGAATGGGCTCCCAAATGCATAAACCTTCAGTAGGAGAGCTCTGTCCAACAGTGCAAGAAAGAATATGAATACATTTAATTTGGGGCTCAGCCCAGGCCTCACAAGGGCCCTGATTGGCAGGGTGCCAGGCAAATAAACAGGAAAAATGGGTTTGAGTCTCACATCTACCACCAGGTTGTGTGAAAAACTGTGTCCCCTCTCTGAGCTTCAGCTTCAGTAGCTGCACACTGCACTTCATTATGTTCACATTCTAAAGGGTGACATTGCTGTCTAGATTTGTTATTTATGGCCTCATTGAGAACCTTATCTTTCCTAGTGACTCATCTCTTTCAGAACTCCTCTGCAACAGATGAAATGTCACCCAGTAAAAAGACTTTGGGCAGGCTGGTGTTGGACTAAAGGGTGGGAAAGACGAATGCCTCTTGTCACTGGGTCAGCTGCTTCCTTGCCAACTATTATCTCTCTTTTAGCTTTGTTGAATGAGGTTGGTGATTAGGCTGTGAGACTTGGGACTGACAGTCATTCTGGTGAGGTTGTGACAGCTCGGAGTGAGGTGCAGCCTGCACTCCTGGCAGAGACTGCAAATCAAACAACTTTTTTTTAAAAAACAAGTTTTAAGGAACTGTTTGAAGAAAAATCATTGATAGAAGTAAATCCCTGGGTTTCCAAAGTGAGAACCCAGAAGTCTCCAGCCTGCACAGCTGTTGCACTGAGTGAGCTGTGTGAAGGCCTCCCACTGTCCCAGCCAGCCTATGGTGCTGGGACTGTCTCTCGCTTCTTGAATCAAAGTGTGGTCTGAAAGCCCCAGGATCAACTCCACAAGTTGTTTTATCTTTTTCCTCTGTCAGACCACCTAACCAACCAATTTTCTGGAAAGAAAACAGAACTCTGTGCTGTGAACGTTGACTCCAGCAATGTTTCCAACACCCGTTTAAGCAGTTTGGTGTAGGTGTCCAAAGAGAATTGTTCTTGTTCACTGGCATCTAAGAGATCACTATTTAACAGGCCTCTGCACAGTTCAAAAGGGCACTGAGAATTAGGCTGGACTGTAAACTTTCGTGTTGTACTTCTGCCACCTTTGGAGGCCATGCGCTTTTCTCCAGTCGTCTGTGAACTCTACTCTCCCTTCAAGGTGCTGGGTAATTCAGTTCTGCTTCTCAGTCTTCAGTTCCTTTCTCTTCCTGCCCAATTGCTCCATCCGTGCCACAAGGAGTGTCTGCATGCAAATCCCTCTGGCTTCTGGTTTTCTTTCATATAAATCCATTAGCTTGGCAGCTTCTAGTACCCTTACACCTGCCATGGTTCAACCCCAGCCAGCAGCCAAGCCCCATGTAGCCAGTTGCCTACTCCCCCACCCGTGGGATAAGGGAGAGAATCGGAGGGGTACAAGGTGGAAAACTCACGAGTTGAGACAAAGACAGCTCCATAGGGAAAGCAAAAAAGCTGTGCACACAAGCAAAGCAAAGCAAGGAATGAATTCGCTGCTTCCCATGGGCAGGTGGGTGTTCAGCCATCTCCAGGAGAGCAGTGCACCATCACATCCAGCAGTGACTTGGGAAGACAAACGTCCAAATGTCCCCCCCTTCCCCCTCCCCATCTTATATACTGAACATGATGTTATATGGTCCCGAGTATCCCTTTGATCTGTTGGGGCCACCTGTCCCAGATCCTCCCTGTCTCCCAAGCACCCCCAGCTTCCTTGCCAATGTGGCAGCACAAAAAGCAGAAAAGGCCTTGGCTCTGTGTAAGCCCTGCTCAGCGATAACGAAAACATCTCTATATTATTAACCCTGTGTTCAGCAAAAGTCCAAAACACAGCCCCCTACAAGCCACTTGAAGAAAATTAACTCTACCCCAGCCAAAACCAGCAAAACACTTCATCTTCTCCAGTGCATGTTTTTCATTCAAGTTCTTACTTTACCACAGGTGGTCCCCTTGGCCACCATCTCTGCTGCAGTGAGAGACAGATTTCATCTGTCCCCACAGAGAGGTCATTGCAAACCTGTTTTATATTTCTAGTTGTGTCTTGTACAGCACTTCCCCAAATAACCTTTGCATCCCCTGTTTTCATTTCACATGGAAATACTATTGATTCAAACTGCCTGGAATATCTACAGGCAGTGGAACATAGGGATGAAGGTGCAAAGGACTTTGTTAATAAATTTGAGTTTACACAGTTTACATTTTCTTTTTTTCCTGCCCTATGTCTCCCTTGAAGATGAATGGGGAAATTAGTATAAGATTTATGTAACACTGGAGAGAAGTGCCTGCTTGTGTTTAAATACATGTATGTGTAAATGATTTTTTTTAAAAAACCCCCAACTTTTATGTCTGCAAAGTGAACATTAAAGCAATGATTTCACAGTGTAAAGTAAAGACAAAACCAAAGCCATCCGACTTGAGACTCAGTGTCAAAAAATACTCACTGCATTGTGGCTTTATAGGGTAAACATGGTCACGTTATACCAGAGATTAACATTTTCCATTTATTTTACTCATTCCATAAACAAGACAGGACTGTGTTATTTTTTGCTTTTAAAGCACCATATTAACAAGCACATGCTGCTGCTGGATCCCAGTTAAAGGTTAACTGCAGTCATATTGGTCTCTTATCAGTTGTTTTCTATCTGTGAAGTCAACCTGCATATAATTCTCTGTCCTTGGATTTTGCAATTACATCTGGGTAGTTTGATTCACCTTTAAGATGGTTAGAGTGAAAATAAATAATGTACTCATGGAGGTGATCGTCAGATCAAAACTCACTGGATTCTTGCAGAGAATTACCAGGTGTGTGATCATCATCCTGTTTGTAGCTAATCTATCTGCACATTTAGGGACTCAAAAGCGTACCTGGATTTGTCCAACGATGGAGTGAGGAAAGAAAATAGGAAATAGGGAAATTGGAAATATGGTGGCTGAGCAAAGCTTCACAATACTCTACAAACAGGGAAGTATTTTCCCATCAGCGCTGCTCTTGTTATGTGTACTATCATAAATAGCACTCGCTACATGTGCTACACATACACGAGGGCATATCCCAGCAACTGTCTTAGAAATAATGATATTTGGTTATCGGGGTTAATACTGCCTTCCTTCTTCACTTTCACATTTAGAAACCTTCTGGGCTTTGAGAGCAATAAGTGAGGATGCACCTGTAATTTGCTAGAGCTTCTTTACTTCTTAAGTAAATTTAAAATAATTAATTTGTTTAGTGATGACTTCAAAGAAGGTCAAGGTCCAGTTCTTTTACCTGCTCAAACATCCAGTGACAAGCAAGCACACAAAACAGAAGGCAGGAAAGAAAGGGTTAGACAAAAACATTTGTTAGAAAGTAAATTAATGCCCATTTTGTTGTATCTTCATATGTCATTGTTTCTTTTAGCAGTTTTGAATCACAGTATCAGCTATGTGCAACTACGGCACATCCAAACCCAACCACTTTTGAGATTAAAAGTTCCATTGTAAGGTCTTGGCTCAGGCATTGAAGTGCTAGTTTCTTAATAAATAATAACAGTAAAAACCAATAACCAGTAGTAATAATTTTTTCCCAATAATTTTTATTTTATTTGCTTGCCAGTTTTCTTCCTTAGTTGTTTTCTTCTAAATGCCTCCGTCTGTTGAGATTTCTGTGTCAGGATTTAATATGTAACAGAATGCACCAAGACCTCACACTTAATCTTGCCCTTATCCCTATCAAAATGTTCTCAGTAGCATTTTTGAGAAGGCTTGATATTCTAGAGACCTCTTCCTCTCCTGCCGTGATTATTTAATAGGATTTTCTATCATCTACTAATTTTTATTCCTGTTCTCGTGCTGCCTGAAATGACATTTTGGGTCAAGATGTGTGTTTTCTGAGGCTGTATTAACAATCTGCTAATCCTCTGGGCACACAGAAGCACAAACTCAAACAGAAGGTGAGGAAGGCCAGCTAATAAAACAACTCTGCTTGCTTTTTTTTCAAACCGTATTGCTTGCTGTGGTTACATGAATTGGGGCTGGGGGTGTGTTGCTGTGTGGTTTCTGCACCCTTTCTGGGGACAGCTTGGTCCATGGAAAGAATCAGGAAAGACTAATTTCATGGATATTTCAGCAGATCTTTATCCCTCAACAGGGGTGGTTCTTCCAAAAATAAATCTTCTTAGCTGTTCTGCATGGTGTTTTAAAATATATTCTGTATTATTTGTTTTAACTTTAGAAGTTTTAAAGCAATGTCTTGTTTTGACATTACAAATAAAACCAGAATTACTTTTTCTCCTGTTTGTTTTGACTTCATTTTTGCCCCAGATTTATAGGATTTAAAGGTGACACCTGTAGCCACAATAAACCAAACATCCCATGTGGATAGTTACTCAAGAGAAAATGTGTGTGAAATTAAAATTTCCACGGGTTTGTTTTCTACTGGGTGTTCCATTCTTACATTTTTTTCTGAAATGCAAATCTATTCTTCGCCATAGTTGATAGTTTGTTAGTAAAGTGATGTTGGTATGATGACAGCAAACAGAGCAGAGGTTGAGTGCTGCCCTTTCCAAACGCCACTTGCATTTGTGTGGGGGACTGGGCAGGAGCACAGAGCTCTGAAGGGGTGACCTCCTACCACAGGATGGGACCTGTCGGCCAGCTTACTACAGCTTGTCCCAAAAGCCTCTCCAAACACTGAGCTGGGAACTGGGTTGAGGTACCCTCCAAAGTACTGTCACCTCCACATGTGTGGTTGCTGCCAACTCTAGTCTCAAATGAGATCAGTAACGAGCTATGTCATTTGTTGACCCTTATAAGATTGTGTAACACATGATGGGCAGGGTACTTGGTGTGGATACAGAGCAGGAGTTCTAACATGAAACATTTATATAATGGGATTTGGGCATTTCCCAGATCAGTTCTACTTCACACTGAGCTGAGAACTTGCTAAATCCTGGCCCACTATGGGAATAGCTGTAAATTGTCTGTGCAAGGAGAAACCCTTCTGCCCTGTCCAAAAGAGAATCACATCTCCGTAACAGATGGCATCAAGTACTGACTTAATGGAAGGAAATTCTAGAGCCTCTCCTGCTTGACCTAATGAACCAGAAGCATATGAGGCAGGAGGAGGGAGGAAAAGGGGGAGAGGTTTGGGCCAGAACGCCCTCCACTGTTGGATCTGAGCTATAAAGGGAAACAGGTCCTGGAGGTATAAATGCTTCGGGTCCATCTGAGTTTGGATGCGACCTCCCACAAAATTGTCATAGAGGTCTCACCATCCTGTCACAGGAACTGGGGAGGGCGAAAGGACTGTGGAGCACTAACTAAACACTGCACACATGTGCTTCTCTTGGTCTTTTGTTTCTTTTGATGTGTGCACACAAGGCTTGCAGTTAAACTGATCTGATTTGTGGTTTTCAAACCTTGCCTTTCTGAGCACAGTTTCAAGTACATGGCTGGACCCTAAGGTGTCTGTTCCCTTCAAGGTGGGAGTTCTAGGTATCAGACACACTCCTAAGGCCAAAGCTCCTCATACATGTGTTTCCCCAGGTAGCTAAGGGAGCAAAAGGTATGTCTCTGCTTAGTTTCAAAGGCTGGCTTGAGAGGTGACAATGGATGCATCTCTGAAGGAAAAATACCTTCCAGCAGCCACTGCAAGCTAGGAGCAGTCACTGGCATGTAGCATGATAAAATCACCCTGGAGCTGTGTGGGTCCCGAAGAAGAACATTTCACACTTGATTTCTTGCCCAGTTTTATAATGTGTTTGAAATAAGTATCTTGCATACATTTCAGTTTCCATTGCTCTAGTGATCTGATGATTTCCTGAAACACTTTAA
Source organism: Dryoscopus gambensis (assembly GCA_013389985.1). Taxonomy (NCBI): domain Eukaryota; kingdom Metazoa; phylum Chordata; class Aves; order Passeriformes; family Malaconotidae; genus Dryoscopus; species Dryoscopus gambensis. The sequence goes on along the minus strand of WEIT01003310.1, from coordinate 69,393 downwards.
TGGAGTTTCCACTGACCTTAAAATAATAGCATTTTTTAAAGAAGTGGTTAAGTGCAGACTTTTATTAAGAGACAAATAGAGCCAGACTTCTCTTTCAAAAATATGATTTTTGCAAATGTGCATGGTTCTAAAAATCTCAGCTGTTTTTCAGAGTGACAGAAATAACATAAATGCCAGAGTAAGCAGCAGTTGATCTTGCAACACTGAAGTTTCAAGACTAAATCATTTACTGTATACAGAAACAGGTCCAGAAGAAGGTCTGAATGTCTTTCAAACTACCACTGAACAGCTTGGAAGTGCCTGTGTCTTGTGGCCACCTTTGACTCAGCAGCTCACATCTTCATACAACTATTTGTGAATAGCATTTATCCTGTCATAATCTGTTCTTATTAAAAGTGCTCAGACTGATCTTTCCCTCCTTACCCTCCCTTCTGTTTTTAACCTGTACTACTTAACATTTTCAGGTTTCAGGATCTCCTACTCTCTCAGCAGCCTAGTCCTTTCTAGAGAGACACTGTGACTATCCTTCTCTGGGTTTGAGCATTTGAAATTCATTTTCTTAGCTATAATTTCACAGGACTGTTTGCTCAAAACCGTACTGCTCTCTGGCAGGGTTTTCAGTCTTTCTCCTTCACCCCTGCTGGACCCCATGATTCTCAGAAATCTGGCTCTTTCCCCAAAGTATCTTGACAGCAGAGCCTCACACATGGAGATAGAAAAAATTAATTTACAATACATATATATGACTCAACATCTTTTCTTTCTCCCCAGTGTTGTCAGACCAATTTATTCCTAAAGAAAAAATCGCCAAAAGGCTGGCAGACTCTTGCCCTTATTGGCCTTCAGTGGTGCCAGTCAGGTAGAGGTTTAACAGCCTGAGTATCCCTTGTATGTAATACCAGAGAATTATCAGATTTTAAGTACTTTGACCGCAAGGAAAATCCAGATTTTGAGATAGAACTGTTTCTTCCTTTTCCCCAATCTGAATAGATAGATATTTAATTCAAGAATTATTAGTACAGAAATTATCCTATGGCAAACAGTGAGGGAAGTTTGGGCATGTTAATTTTGTCACAGGGAAAATTCAATACATTAGTCCTATGCTTCTGGCAGAAGACATCTTCTTATCTTTTTGCCTCCTATATATTTCAAAATAAAATGAGAGAGTTTGGGATTTAGTTTCTTGGGCCTTGCTCATCTGATCATAAATGAAATGTATAAAGGCAAGTCTGAAGATATACACCACGTCTGATCTGCCATCTAACGTTTTCTTGCTAATCTGTGGTATTTATAGAGTGCTAATCACTAGATTAGGCATTTATCTTCAATGATATAGGACAGACAACTTTAATGTGATAGTAGGCTCCATACTACATTAAAAAGTTTATCATCTTAAGCACTCTTCTCAGCAGGTGAGGGGGCTGATGGAGGAGCTGCCTTTTCAGTGCCACTCTGGAGGTGGCATTGTTAGACAGGAGCATTTTCTAACTTTGCTTTGCAGCATTTTTCACTGGCTGAGCAATAATAAGTGGTACATCTATCTGTATTTAAAATGACAGATGGTGCCTGTCCCAGTGCTGATAAGGGTGACTGTACAAACACCATCTCCTCAGTGGGGGAGCTGGAGAAAAATGGGACAAACTCATACAAGGTCACTTCTGGTTTATTTTAGAATCTCTACATCCCAAGGTGTGCCCTTATAAAAATTGCCAATTTACTCTTGTAAAAATTTTAGTATGAAGAAAGCAAACAGTTGGTGTTGGGCAGCTTAAAAGCTATTCATGTCTCCAGATCCATGCCCATTTCCAAACACTATTTAAACTAATCCCTCACCAAGGGAGAAATGTCCCAGAAGCAGCACATCTGCTATGGTGTGCAAAGTGATGAAAAGGCTCAGACCCCATGTTACTGCGAGGCAGGTTAGAGCTATTAAAAAAATCGTGGAAAGAGCTTACTTATCCAGCTGGGTTTGCTTGGTTTTGCTTGTTTGTTTGTTGTTTTGTTTGGGGGGGGGTTTGGTTGTTTGTTTCTTTCTTGCTTAAACAACATGAAGAGCCCTTTTGGGTTTATTTATGCATATGTATGCAAAGAAATATCTTACTTCTTTAGATTTATAAGAAACTGAAGAGTTAAGAATTATGTTCCTGTGTCATCCCGTCTTCTGCCTGAGGAGCACTGCTGAGCTGTTATTTACTTTCGGTGGTAATATTTTAGTCTTGTATTTGGTTGTAGCTCCAGGTGGCACATGTTTGCATTCATATTTGCAACAGCTGAGGTATGGTTGGGCAGCATAAAATCTCTAACAAAATGTCCTTGGTTTAAAATGAAGATAAACACTCCCCCTACTTCAGTCAGTGAGCAGCACCTGCCAAAAAGTCACTTTAAATGCTACTCCAGTGTTTCTTGAAACAAAGAACAGCAGGACATGAGTTAAATATAATTGCCTTGGGTAGGTTTTTAGGGAGGGGGCTTCTCAGAACTCCTGTTTCACATCAAAATTTGGGGCAGAAGTTCAGAGACACTTGCCTTCTATCTCACTCAGCGGAGGCAAATAAAACAGGCCTGGTTTCAGTGATAGACAACATTTCACTGCAGGGCAGCTGCCTCTCTCTTAATTTGCTACTTTTTTTCAAATGGCTTTCATCAAAAAGATGCTGATTTTATTAGATATAACCAACCAAAGTATTTTAAGCACATGCTTACTCTCAATCACTTAAGCTTCAAGATAGGCTGAACATGTTTAAATTAACTGTATTCGTAATTCATGTAGACTTGATTCAGATATAAGGGCCTACTTTAATTCAGATATAATTCAGATATAATGCCTACTTTACCATGGCATTCTTATAAGTGAAAGACACTGTTTCAGAGCTTGTTTAAAAGCTGAGCAGGCTTCAACATGGGCCTGACATTATCTGCCTAGCCGAAGCTGGCAGTCTGGATGGTAGCTCTCGGTTTCTCTAGCTGAGAAATATGCCTTTATTGCTCAAGAAAGATGGTGGAAATGGAACCCTTCTAGAAAGATAATGATTTTATTACTGTTTCCTTTTCTTAAGGCTGTTAGAGAGGTCATCTGTCCTAAAGAGTACCCATGATGTGGAATTCACTCAACTCCTCCCACAAAATGCATTGGATAAAACTCCTGGAGATTCCTGTTCTGAAGTTATATGGATATTTATAGGCCAACTAAATGTTTGCAAGTGAGACCAGAGAGATAAGAGGTCACTGAATCAAGAAATATGTGCATATATCAACCTGCTGTGATGCCAGAAAGGCTGCTGTCAGTTTCCTAGGAAGGTGTTTCCTTCTTATAGCCCATATGAAATAATAGTAGATTTATAAACTACAGCAAGCTATAGAAAGGGTGAATAGGGATTGATCGATTCCTTTTTTTTCTCCACAGTAGAAGAGCAAGAAGGCACCACATCCATTAAATGTCATGTTCGATTAGGTTTTGTTTCACTTACAGGCATCCACAGAGCTCCTTGACACAGGCTGATGTGGATGTTCGTGTGGCTTTGGGAGCAGACTGCAGAAGAGCATAGGTTAGAAATTAATTAAAAGTTACTAATGCACAAAATCATTCTGGTTTGGTATTTCCCTAAGCTGCAAATTATAAAAGGCAAGAAAAATAGTCATGAGAAGAGTGGTACATTTCATACACTCTTCCTGAAAGAGTCATGTTTGGCTACTGCCAAGGTAAGGATAAGATTGCCATGTAAGCTCCCCTATCATCTGACAAGTCTCTTCAGACTTCCAAGTATTCCAGTAGGTGAACTAATGCTATGGACTATGAGCCAAAAATAGTACATGTCTTACAAGTTTGGACCCAATGAGATATTTATTATTTTAATTGTCAGCGTTGGTCTGAATATAAAAGAGCTGTCTGCAGCAATCAGAGTCATGGAATGGCTTGGGTAGGAAGGGACCTTGAAGATATCTTGTTCCAACCCCTCTGCCATGTGCAGGGGACACCTGCCACTGACCTGGTTGCTCAAAGCCTTGTCTAACCTAGCCTTGAACACTCCCAGTGATGGGGCATCCACAGCTTCTTGGGGTGGCCTGTTCCAGTGCCTCACCAGTGCCTCACTGTAAAGAATTCCTGCTGTATATCTAATCTAAGCCAACTCTCTTTCAGTTCTTTTAATTCTGTGTGTGGACTTAAGACGTATTGTTTTGTTGTCCAAATGGTGACACTTGTGCCTGAGGAGCAATTCTGATGGTTTCAGAGAGAATGTGGTGAGAGTGAGTATTTGTGGGCATGAGTGTCTTCTAGGTTGAAAAAGTATATTAATGCAAAACAGAAAAAATAACACTGATGTGACTGTGTCTTATTGTTCTCAAGCCAGCATGCTAGAGACAGCTAAAATAGGTAAAAATCCACGGGGTTTATCATATCGCAAAATTGGTTTCTGTATTGTGTGCTTCCTTAACATTTGAAAGTATGAAGCATTGCTAGTATAAAGCATCAAGACTTAGATGCTTTATATCTAGGTGCATGTGGCTGCAACCATTCTGTAGGTAAGATTTAGAAAAAAAAATTAGCTGTTGCCTAATTTACAAGTATAGAGCTAAATTTAGCTGCTGGTCCTCTACCTTTGAGAAAATCGGGTCATGCAGAAAGTTCATTTCAAATAATTCTGAATCAGGATGACCAGGATCAGTTTCACCTGCAATTCAATATTGACTCATAATTCTAAGTAATCATTTTCTCAGGAAAGCTGATAATGCGTAATGCATCCCAGGCAGTCATACTGAGGCAGTAACCTTTACTCTTCTTTTTGGTAAATAGCCATAAAGCCATTATATATTATATAATTATATATCGGGAATGTCTGATAGAAAAAAATATTATTTTCTTCTGCCTCTTAGATCTATACACAATCAAAGGAAATAAATGATGACAAATAGAAATGGTATCCAATACCACATATTGCTGACATCAGGACTCTGCATATGATCGATGCAGACCTCAGAAGTAAAATAAAAGTAGGAAAAGAACCAATTTAATCTGAAGTAGAATTTTCATAAGCACAGTTAATAGAAGCTGTGAAATAATGACATGAACCAAGAGAGTGAAATGGTCAACCACGAGATGTTGCTCTTGGAGCATAGGAGCTGGGCTGCTCAGAACTCTGCTGCCCAGGTTACTGAAACACCACCACCCTCACCAGCAGTTAGGAGACAGAACTTGTCACAAGCAAACGCTGTAAGAATGATTTTAGCAAGCTCAGTCTCTCTTTCTAGTACAGCCATTAGCCAATCAATGTAATTCATGCTGAACCTCAGATGGCAATAGCACTGTAACTGGCGTTCATTCCATTGAACCTCAGCCCAGCTTGAATTTTACATCATGAATAAGAAGGATGGGACTTTCTGGGGACTTCCTAGGGACTTCTCCATTGCTGTAAAATTTAACTTAAAAAATGCTTTGATACCCCAGCAGTGGACAGCAGCAGGGAGTGGTTGAATGAATGGGGAGGTGGACAAGTAAATCCCACCAGGTATTCAGTGCTGTGTGCGCCCCGGACCTCCACAGCAGTTAGCAGTCAGTAGTAGCTGCACCGCAGCAGCACTGCACTCCTAAATTTCTCAACTTTGGAGCAGTCATCTCTTCCTCCACTTTTTGTCTCCTCAGACAGGGGAAAATTTTGCAACATAAATATCATGAAGAGGTAAATAAATGTAAACTTTAAAATGGCCCAGCATGAAAAAAAACCCCTGTTGTAGCAAAACACAAATTGGCATCTATGCATCTGATGGAGGGGAGCCTTTACATGCCAAAGGCTTGGAGATCTGGCAGATGAAGACCTTCAAGCTGTTGTTTTTAATGCTCAGTTTTTGCTAAGGCATGCTAAGAGCCCAGATGGTAGGAATGCATAAACATTACGCTTGGTGAAAAAAAACTTAGTACCTTTTCCCCTGTATAAGAGCAAGCAAGAGAGTGCAAAGTAACAAAAACTTGAAGTATCAATTTCTTCTTATTAAGGCTGAGTTTCTTTCATTCCTGCTACTTAGTGTTCCCTGATGTTGACTGAAGAGTCCTGACAATTTAATAATTCAGCTCTTGAGCTGCTACAAAGTTCACATGTACAGCAGTATGAATTGCCATTTTTTCTTCATCAGTTTGTATGAAGAAAATTTAATAACACAGCCTGACTGGGAGAAATATTCTGAAGTTAAGGAGGAAACTGTACTGGATGTCCTATGTTGTCTTGTTCTGCATCGATGCCCAGATGCCCAGGCTGCCCATGGAAGTGGTTGAGACACCATTCCCAGCAGCACTTAAACACAGGTGAATGTGGCACTTGAGGACATGGTTTAGTGGTGGACTTGGCAGTGCTGGGTTAATGGCTGGACTCGATGATCTGAAAGGTCTTTTCCAACCTAATCAGTTCTATGACTCTAAGCCCTCATACTCTGTGTTTGAAATGATCATTTGTGAAATGCAAGAGGGAACACTGTCATGACCTCCAACAGCCGACCTTCTCTGAAGTCTCTCTCAAATCTCACAGAAACATGAGACAATTCTGAAACACAGGATTTCCATCCCCAGGACTGGCCCATGCCACCTGCTCCCCTAGGGCTACAGCAGCCTGCAGCCACACCTTGTTCGAAACACACTGGTGCAAGTAAAGTTTAAGGTAACCTTATGGATCATATGGGTCATATTCCTTTTCAGCACCTGCTCGTGTGTATATAACCGCACAATGCCTCCCTGTGTGGCAGAAATGCCCTCTCCTGCTGCTGACACATAGCTCCAGACATGCTGTTTCCTGCCACAGGGAGCTCTGCCTCCATGGCTACCAAGATCCCAGCTGAGAAATTTGGGAAATGTCGGTGTGAGACATGCCATACTAAAAGCATCCTGTACCAGATCCTTCACAAAGAGCATGGAAGTGAGACCAAGTGGCACCAGCAGCACTGCAGTGCCCACTGCTCCACAGGAAGCAAAGGCTGCCCTTGTTCGTGCAGAAGAGTTGTCCTGAAAACAGCAGAAGCCACGTGCAGAAGGGCTTCTGAAGTGCTGTTGAAGACTTCAATTTTTATTAGATACTTACCTTCTTTTTATCACATGCCTTGGGAGGATCAATTTATCCCCATACAACAGAACTGGGCCCCTCTTTTTGTCCCGGGCATGGCACAAGAAGGGGTGGATTTTGACCTGAGAGAGATTCCAACCATTAGTTTATTGAAAAAAATCCTCTTCCATCAGTCTTTGACAGCTATGAATGAACTGGGCAGCTCATCAGTAGGAGCATCTTTAGCAGAAGTTCAGAAGATGAAGAATTTATTGTGGAAATTCTGGGACCTGGACATATGCAAAAGAATGTGCCTATCTTAAAGGATCTTCATTCTGGTAAGTCCTCCAAGAAATTACACAGATTATTATGTGCCTAGAAAGAAACTTGACATTTTCATTTACATATAGACAAATATTTAGTTTTATTCTTTTCTATGAATATAGGTAAATGTTCTCAAAAACCTGTATTCCATGATTTAATGGTTTTTCTGCCTGATGTGGTTTATTTCAGTTCCTTGGATATGTGCAGCAGGTCACCCACTGTAAGCCAAAACAACCTCTATTAGACAAATTTTAAGTCATAAAGAATTAACTGTGTCACTTCAAACTGATTTCCAAAGGTAATACAGCAGCCTCATCCTCACTTCACAGCAAAGGAGAGATGGTACATGGGTATGTGATGTGAGCATTAGAAGCGTTTTAACAAAGGCTTCCTCACTGGAGGAAGAAGAACACTGCAGAAGATAAAATAACCATCTGATTTTCTTCAGTGAGGGAAAAGGATGCTGTGTTGAGGTTACACAGCTTTTATTTATTTATCTCCTTTACTTATATAATTTAGTATCTCTACATTCAAAGCCTGGGACAGCAGTCACAGAGCAAACTAAGACTACGAATTGCATCCCCTCGCTTCTGATGCCAAGTTCAAGCTCCTTAGGAAGGAAGGTTGCCTCGGTCAGCACCATGGAGTGCATGAGTCATTAAAAGCTGAGCTCTAAGTACACTAAAGTAAATGGAAAGACTTATTGACTCCAGCCTGCTCTGGCTCAGACCCCCGGCTCCTTCCACAGCAATCACTGCTGTTGGCTGCACTGTCAGCAGTGTGCTATACTTGGGACTGCACCAAAAGGATATTTGAATGCTTCAGTTATTCCATTATATTGCTCGTGGTGGATGGTTTATAGGCTGCTCAAAGGCTGTGTGACTTTATATTTGTTTCCAATGGGATTCAGATTCTGATTCTTGAGGTGTAATGTCATCCAGATGCTTGGTATTGCCTTGAGTGTCTATGCTGCAACATCAAACCAGCAGAGTTTGTTTCAGTGCAAGCTTTTTTCACAATCAAATCAGGCTGAAAGAAACCACCGGTTATATCCAGGGGATGATAAGAGGAGAAAGCCTCATCTACAGAAGCTTACACAGTTTAACTAGCTGGCATTTTTATTGTCTCTGTGGGTAAAATGCAATTTTCACTTAAGGAGAAAGTAGCAGAAGCAGAGTTATGTTCTGCATTTGTGCCTTCTAAGGCCTGCTGCTTCCCCAGGGTGCTGTATGAGGGAGCCAGCAGCCCTTGATGCTGTCTGCAGACACATTCCACAGTTCAGGAATGTCCCTTAGCTCTTAGGTGGGATGACCCTATTCTCTGGAATATTTCTCCATGAGCTGCAGAAGGCAGCTTGCGGAACTTCAGTTAAGCCTAGATTCAGTTAAGCCTCCACATGAAACAGACTCACCATCTAACTCTGGGCTGAAATGTGTACTCAGGGTTTATACACAGCCCAAACCACCCTTTGCTGCAAACAAACCTGTACAGCTGTTCTTTCATAGTTACTACTTTTAATAGTTTTTCAACAGTTTCCACCAAACTCAGAAAATGTTTTCTACATATTTGCAACACATTCTCAAACTTTTCAAGTTTGGCAAAATGTTAGTATTTTTGCAGGCCTCCGTTCTAAGAGGATTTCTGGAAGCCACCAGCAGTGACAATGGTAAACTCTCTCTTGGATTATGGAACCTCATAACGACCCTTAATGTTTTACTTCTGTTAAGACCACCAAAACTGACTGAAGCAATGGGGAAGGGCCAGGTAAAGAGCAGTCCAGAGCTGGATCATGAGCTGGAGTTCAACAGGACATCCAGGCATGCAGCTGTATCAGCCATTGCTTGGATAAAGGAGTATGACAACTACGTAAAGCTTTGCTTGTACCCCGAGTGATCTCTTGTGACACAGACATTGTGCTTACTATCATTAGAAAAGTCCCTTTGGCAAGAGGGTGGCAGGCAGCATGATGGAGTGTAGATCCTTCTACTAGAATCATAGAATGGTTTGGGTTGGAAGGGACCCTAAAGATCATCTAATCCAACCTCCGTGCCATTAGGAGTGACACCTTCCACTAGACCAGGTTCCTCAAAGCCCCATCCAGCCTGGCCTTCTGGCCAACTTCCAGGGCTGTGAATGTGGCATTCACAGTATCTCTGGGAAAGCTGTTCCAGTGCCTCACTGCTCTCACAGTGAAGGATTTCTGCGTACACATCTGACCTAAGCCTACCTACCTTCTTTCAGTTCAAAGCCATTCCCCCTTCTCCTATCACCACAGGCCCTTGTAAAAAGTCCCCTTCCAGCTTTCTTGTAAAGCCCCTTTAAGTACTGGAAGGCTGCTATAAAGTCTTTCTAAAGCCTTCTTTTCTCCAGGCTGAACAACTCTCTCAGCCTGTGTTCATAGGAGAGGTGTTCCAGCCCTCTGATCATCTTCCGGGCTGTCCTCTCGAGTCATTCCAGCAGGTCTATGTCCTTCTTATGCTGAGGCCCCCAGAGCTGGAAATAACAACAGAATCTGTGCAGCACTGTTGCATCGTGCCCGGTCCCCCCCCCAGGGGACTGCGGGCGGCGGCGGGATCAGCCCGGCATGGCCCAGGGGCGGCCCCGGCCCTGNGAACCTCTTTGTCTGACTTTATCGGGTTATCATTGGGGCTTGGGAATGCCTGTTTCTCCGTAGCGAACCGCGATTAGTTGCTCTGTTTTGTATCCCTCCCGTTCCTTTTCCTGCCTAGATCATCCTCAAAAAGGGGAGAGCTGGGCGGAGTTTCGCCTTTTCCTCGAAGCTGCTGTTGGGAGCGGGCGCTAGCGGGCTTGCTCCTAAGAAGTAAACTAAGGAAAAAGGACAGACTTCTGGTTCTTTTATTCTGCTTCATCGGGACCCCTGCAAGCAGGACTTTTAGCCCTTTCCCCAGAATTAAGCCAGAGAGCACCGGGAGGCCCTCTCCACCTCGCTGGTGGTCAGGCTCTCTTCGAGGTGAATCCAGCAGCTGAACTGGGAGAGAGCTTGCAGAGGAAAACCCAACACAGCACCTCTGTGGGAGGCTCTGGCTGGGTTACTGATTGACCCCATCTGGGCCAGCAACAGCCTGCAAGGAAGAAATTGTACACCCAGCCCCTGAGGGGAAACTGGCACCTTGCATCAACAGAATCCAGACTCTCCAGAACATACTGGCATCCCTGCTCTTCCCAGGGGAGCTTTGGCTGGGTGGCTTTGGAGTGGTCTCAATGTCTGTGGGTGAAGGGCCCAGCTGCAAGGCCTTCCCTACTAGGACCCAGGCAATAGGTCAAAGGAAGGAGCAGGTAGGACTGTTCTGCCGCACAAGAACAGCACAGAGTGAGGTGAAAACATTCTTGTGTTTTTGACAGTTGTCTGAAGAACAATTGGGACTGCACAGCAAAGAGATGGGAACAGTGAAAAACAGTGCTGTTATTATATCAGTGCCACAGATATACACATATTTTTGTGTACATATATATGTTCAAAAATTCCATCAAGGCTGTGACAGGGCTTCTGTTAAAAAAAAAGATACTCTTAAGAGGTTTACAGTTCAGCTGGAAACATGTGTTTGACTGAATATTATTACAATAGATGTCAGAACAAGAAGTGTCTCATTATATGTAAATTAAAACCACTGTTTGGTTACATAGAAAAGAAGATCAAATGGGGAAATTAAGCATATTTGAAGGGATATAAACTATTGCAACCTCATCCTGAATCCACAAAATCCTGACAATTTCCTTTCCCTGAAAAATTTAACATTTGGAATCATCCTCACAGCTTGCAGCTGCTGGTAATCCTGGGGGAGATGATGACTTTTCCAAACTCTTTATTTCTGACTCGCCTGGTTGCAGGTTTGGCTGAGGCTCCTTCTCCTCTGGCAGTGATGTTTAGGAAGAAGACAGTTGCTGCAGGCTGACAACAGTCAGCCAGTTACAGACTGAAGAAAACTCAACCAGGTTGGTTTTTCCCTAGTACAGGGCACTAGGCAAGAACACTGAACTTCCCACACTTAAATGAATGATGCTGTGTGAAACACTCCCTGCTGTAAGATATTCAGATTCTATTCCAGGTAGATACGGAGTCAGTCACTGTAAAAGATGCCAAATAGTGTGTTCTACCCTCTGTACAGACAGCAACAATTCTAGGAAAGAAAAGATATTGTTATCCTTAGAGAGCGAGGACAGGAGGCAACAGGTTGCTGAGAGCTACATGACAAGGCAATCCCTCCAGAAGCAAAGGATGAACAGAGGGTGTCATTTAGCACTGAGTTCTGGCACCCTCAAACACCCTCAGTGAGCCAGCAGGTCACATGCTTTGGGAGGTATGTGATTGAGGCTCAAGACCATGACTCCACAGGGCAAAAACCTCTCCTTCAGAAGTGGCTGAGGCACTCCTCTTGCTCTTTTTAGACTAATGAAGTAAATGAATTTAGTAAATTCATTTACTAATTTAGTAATTTAGTAAATGAAGATATCCATGTAGTGCAGTGAACCACAGCTTAGTCTAATAAGCAGAGGCAACAACAGGATGGAGATGGGGCTGGGTATACTGGAAACCTACGTCTTCAGGCTGCGAGCCTGCTCGCTGCTCCAAACCATCATCTCCATCTCCTGATGTTACCTAGGTAGTGTAGATTAGAGCTGGAATTTTTCCACCTGCCCAGACTACTATCTCAGCGTCATTTGGTGGGTAGACAACAATGCAAAACTTTTTCTCCATCTGTACTGAGTGAAAATTCCTGCTTTTTTCGAAGCTGAATTTAAATGTAATGGGCTAATTACAATGTGCATACAATGCTGCCCAATGCTCATTCAAATTATTGAGCTACACATACCTTCTTTTTCCAAAAAAAAAGTTAGAAAGTCATTTTTTTCTATAGAGAAAGTAGTGCTATAAACCAGAAATCCAGACACCCATCATTACGAAGGCACAGAACAGAAGTGTTTACTCAGGATTTGTTATTTTACTTTTTGTTTTGACAGAATGTTGTGTCCTGAAATGTCTGCCTTATGTACAAACACTGCAGCAGGAAGCTCAGAAAGCCCTGATGGAGTTTATCGCAACAATGTTCCATGGAAGCCTCGGCTGGTTTGCCTGGATTCTTCAGCTAATCACGTCTTCAAGACATTGATGCAGATCCTATTGAAGAGCTCTTCTTCAGGCCCATCCTAGGAGAGGCCACCCTAAACATACTACTTACAGAAACCCTATATATCAAGCCAGACTGGCTTTGAAAACAAGTGACATCTGAGCTCTAAAATATTTAATTTTGAAGAGATGAGAGAATATTATGAGCTACATAAACACATTTTGAACAAATCAATGATGTATGTTTGTAAGCCATATATGCTTCAACAGTGAAGTAATTTTGTAACATTTTAGAATTAAAAGCAGAGAAAACTAAGCATTTCATGATACTGTGTGCTTTAACCTTAGTCTAAGTATTTAAAGATTGTCTAGGAGCACCAGCATACTTTCCAGTTGTGCTAGGTTCAACTGTATTATTTCTAGTGAGCATTTTTATAGCTGTTTATACTATCTGCTTTTGGCTTTAAGGAACAGGGGCAATGGTAAATTTTATTCAGTTGAAGATAGATACATAAAAGGCTGATCAATGGTAAAATCAGTATAAATCCTTCCTTGTCCTTGTCCTTGTCAGTCCCTGATCCCAATCCTTCTTCTGTTCCACTGAGAACTCTAGTCCTTTGCTGTAACTGCTGGATGGAGCTCCCCCTTACTAACGCCTTTCTTATAGGTTCTTTTCTAAGTTTTACAGCAAACAGTGGGCATTAAACCCCTCTCCCAGTATTTACGAAGTTCTTCCCTAACTAAGGAACTAAACAACATGAATCAAAAGTTTGTTGACTGGACAAAAGCCATTGTTCAGGATTGTTTCCAGAGTGGGAATAACAAAGGCAGAAAGTTACTGTGTCATGCCATAAGCGACAGAACTAATGTAGCCCAGTTTCCTACACATTTAAGACCTTTTCCCTTTAGCCCTTCCTGTATCCTCTTATAATTACCCTCACTTCCTTCCAAATAGATGTCAGATATTCCTTGGACAGCAGAAATGCTAAAATATGGTTTCCTACAGATGTGTACAATCTGTTCCTACATCTCTCACTGCAAGAGTTCCATGTCTCCACCTCCAAAAGCACTATGGCATGCCCCAAAAATCTCTCTGTCTCCTATCCGTCTGGCTGGAGAAGAGGCAGCATGTGTTGGGGTGGGTGCCAAGCGATGTGTGTGCTGACTGGGCCATCTGTCAGGATGAAAAAACATTGAGCTCATACTTTAGCTGCAATAGGGGAAGCTATTTGTATCCATTTCCTGTCCCATTCCTCTCCCAATGGTTTCCATGAAACTTAAGGGAATTAATTTCTGAGATTCTTCAGTTGTGGGTCCAACCTAGGTTTTTTTGCAAGGGGGCTCAAATTCACCAAATGGGGAAGGACAGACAGGTACACAGATAGGTCAACAAAGAGTATGATAGCTTGGAATTCCTTAGAATGTCAAGCTAAAGTCAAAAGAAAGAGAACTTGTATATATATGTGTGTGGGTACAAATGCACATCAACAGAAACAGATGTCGAAAGGACTTCTAGAAGGCAAAAAACTAAGGAAGAAACAAGTTTAAATAATAATAAGAGTTTAGTACCTAGCAGGTTTGACAAACACACATTTTCCTCCCACTTTGTGAATTGAGGAGTAAATTGCAAAAATAAGTGGGAAAAAGCAAATCCCAAACAAGACAAACCAACTAAGGCCCTGGGTACTAGTGATCACAGAAGTAACAACCTCTACAGTAAACACAACTCCCCTTCCTATGTCCCTAAGCTAACTAAACCTTTCAGAAGTGAAGATTTTTGGAGTGATATTTTCCATGGAAAGACCTCAGAGTAGAAGTTTTTGGTAGCTTTTCTTTTGTTAAAATGGTTCAGTAGTACTGCCACAGATCACTTGATGCAGGGTAACATGGTTAGTTGTTTGTGATGTTGAATCAAAACATTAGTTCCAGACATTTGCTTTTTGTCTGTTCTTCTTAAGATTTAAGCAAGCAGAATACATCCAAAACTGGCATTTGTACATTTGGTATCTACAATATCATCTGGTAGCAGATGTTTGAGTGTCTCAAACACCTCCCAATTCCTATAAGCTTCTACCTCTACTACAGATGCTCCACTTGCACTGAGACAGTGCAGCACAGGCCAGGGTGGAAGGAGCAGGGCTCAGCTGGCTGTGCACATGCAGCAGCTTCTGCAATGGAAATGGGAAGAAGAGCTATGCTCTCATCTCAGTGCTCCCACTGCTGGTGCAAAGAGTGCAGAGAGGGGCAGAAATAGCCTCAGCTCAGTGGGAAGAGTGAGGAATTTCACAAAGAGGTAAAATGTACAGAAAATATGTAAAATGAGAAACAGCCATGGGGGCTTAGAGAGAGGAGCAAAAATGATGAACAAAAAAAAAGGAGGAGAGAGGGATAGAAGCAGCTTATTAATAAAGCTCATTTCTATGCAGAATCCAACTTACCTTCATAAGTCAAAGGCCTGCTTAATGACTCACCAACAACGTGAACCCAGGAGAGGGTTCATGGTTTTGTAGCCTGAATTTCAGGCTAATGAGAGCACACCAGACAGTCTCTGCTCACAGCTGTATTTCTTATCAAAATCTGTTCCAGGTCTTTGACTTTATCTACATGATATACAACAGCTTCAATGCAGCTCTCCTTGAATTGGAGGGCACAATGCCAACAAGTTCTCATGGCTTGGCTCACCTGGAAAACAATCTTGTATTTGCTGACGATTCTTTTAGCCTGGTATATGTCTATGTAACCAGCTGTCTGAAAAGAATGCCTAGTGCTCCACAGGGAAGATTGTGGTCAACGTCTTAGGTTTTCAAGATGACTTCACCTTCTACCATGAAGACAAATACTAGGCTTCAAAGGGAACTCCCACAAGATCTGATACTCATGGATCTCACCTCACCGTGCTTTGAATACAAGATTCAGTCCTTCAACAGGTCTTTAATGAAACACATCTTCTTTAGTATGTATGCAGTTAAAAACCTCAACCACCTTGAGCTAATGCTCTGTGTAACCAAACATTCCCCATCTCACAGACTGGATCACGCAGGGAGCATGAGTTGCAATAATCTTGGTATCCTGTTTAAAGGGGCTGAGACACCACTGTCTTGCTGAGGACAGAGTAAGAACCTGTGTTTACTGTGTTTAAGCTTCATATGAAGGTGGAGGCTGTGCAGGTATGAGAAACTGACAGGAACAGGGGAGGTGAGGGACTGTGAGCAGAGGTTAGGAGCAAAAACAGGAGTTCTCCCTGGAAGGTGGAAAGGTACAGCACCAGATAGCCTTTAGAAGTCAATGGAAATAATGCACTGGAATGAAGAAGCAGAGACAGAAATGAACAGAAGGCAAGAGGAAGACAAAAGAAAATCCCTTCTCCAGGAAAAAAAAAAAAAAAGAGAGAGAGAGAGAAAGGGAGAGAGAAGCAACGAGGAAAGCTTTGTCACCACCTTCTTTAGCTTCTGGAACTGAAAACAGGAGCACTGTTTCTCCAGCTGTGCAATCCACCAAAGAAGCATGTGTATCCATCCCCCTCTAGTGCCAAGGAGACGACAGTATTGCCATGACCTAGACTGAGAGCTTAGCTGCTGGAAGCGTGCCAGATAAAGCACCTACCGCTGCTGATGGCCCAGGCAGAGCTTTCACTCAGAGACACCTCTCCTCTTCTGTTGCTGACTTAGTCAAAATAGTGTATGACAATATTTTTAAATTGTTAGAAGAAACCTACATTTGCAAAATCAAGAATGAAAAAGTAAATTCAAATTGCTTGTGAAACCTTACTCCAGCCTCCTTCTCAATATGATCATAAACTCTTTTAGCGACCTGATTACAAACTCCTGTGGTTTCCCCTCAGGACTCCCTGCCTTACTTGGGGCAAAGAATGGCCTCTGCTGTGGGAATTTGTTATGACTGTGCAATGGAGGAAGTTGCTGTCAGCTAAGGCTCAGCTGCTTTTGTTGCAGCACCATCATTGCAGAACCTGAATTAAAATGGATCTGCAGGGCCAGAAACAATGCCCTTATAGTGAAATTGGATGAATGACACCTTACAGACTGTGGGCCAGCCATGTAAATTCAAGTAGCATTATTCCGAAGTAATATTGTCCCAGGAAAAAGGACAGTGCTAACAGTGCTGACTGGAGTAAAACGTTATAGTTTTTCACAGTGGCATATACAAGATCTGGGAAAGGGTGGTTTGCAGGAGTCGGTAGGCTCTCATAGCTGCAATCCAGGTCACAACAGGCTGTGTCTCACGCTTCCAAGACGATGTATAGTGCTGTAAGCACTGAAAAATCAGTCTGTGCACACCTGAAGTGCAGGAGGGTTTCAGTGACTCTAAGCTAGGTGTTTTCATTCCTCCTTTGTAAAAGGAAGTGGTAATAATAATGCCTTTCTTTTTTGACACACCTTTGAAGATTTTAATCAGTGTTTGTAAAGAGCTGACAAATATTGTACTCGAGAACATGAGGGAATCCCACTGAAAATTAATAAATTCAGTGTTCTATGCTAAATTAAACAGCACACAGTAAAATAATGGAGAAGCCTACACACTACAGGGAAAGGATAAATAGAGAAGATACTGAGGATCAAGCTTTAGTAAGCACCAAGTAAGGCAGTGATCCTGTAGAAAAAGTAACGTGCCATTTCCAGTGGTGGGATCCATCTTGCAAGAGAGTCACTTGCACTCTCTCTAGAGCATGGAGAGGGACATACTCTGAGAGAGATATGCCTCCCTTCTCTCAGACACCTACCTTAGTTTTGGATAAATCACACTATGAAGTGCTTTACTGCCTATTGATACAGCTAAGGAGCCCAAGTGACCATTTGAGATTCACTGCCTAACTTTCACTTGGTAAAAATGAGATTAATCCTGCCTCTACAACATATACAGAAGTGGTCTGGATCCGGTTTGCCCCGCAATATTAACGTCAGAAGCATGCTTGGGTTTGCAGTCCGGGTCTTCTTTAATCAGTTAGGTTTTGGACTTGTGCTTTCAGCTAAACATGGATTTCTAATAACAAAAACCTGATCTAGGCTTGGAAACAAAGATAATTCTGTGATTTTATTCACCCGCCCATAAATGCCTGAGAAGGCACACACAGGACATCACATTTATAAATCTATGTCCTATCTATACTATCTATATTAATATTTCTATGGACTTTTTTTTGTTTGGTTGGGTTTTCTTTGTTTTTCCTGTGGAATGCCTTTTTTACCTCTTTTGCAGAAACAAAGGTATTTCATTCAAAACCTAAAATTTCACTTTTGCTAGAAAGCACTTTTAAGTTATAATCTCAGACAATTTTATTTGCAACAGGGCACTGTCATAGGGTACAGGTATGTGAAATGTGCAGTTCTTTACTTCATATTAATAGAGGCACACAAGGAAATATATGCCCCTTTTCTATCATAGGTCTGCTGATAAAAGCAGCGTGATTCAGGGGAAAAAATGGAGACAAGTTTCTATAATAAATGCATAGTCTAAAAAAGCATCAATTCCTTTAATGACAAAAAAAGGATCTCATTGAAGCCTGTTACTATTTGTACAGAAATCATCAATCTTTCCCAGCAGGCTAGGTGAGAGGAGGGTGAGTCAGTAGTTTGGTTTTGCTTGGGCTTGTTATCAACTGTTGTCCTTATGAGGTTGTGATTTTGAAAGTACAAGTTGTCATTCTTCCTGTGTTCTCTCTCTCTTTCTCTGCCTGGGGGGGTAGCAGAAATGTTGCAAGATGAAGCACTCCACATCTCACCTAAGATAAGAACATCTTCATCAAAGGAAGACATGGCCACAACTATCTGCAAGTAATCTCAGGAGCCAAAAATGCAAAGCTTCAAGTAGCGTGGGAATGGTCCCATTTCAGTCACAGTGGAAACAGTGCAACCCATGCACGCTCATAACCGTAGATTTTTGCTCGGAGGGAAAAATGGAAATCTAGTGTGAAAAGTAAAGGTCTTGTTTGTGCAGATGACCACACAGTGGAGGGTCCAATAACCTTTCCTTACCAGGATCTTATTAGCAATAAAACGTAATCTGTCATACACCTGTAACACACAAATGTTTGCTTCCAAATACACAAATATCCGTTGGTGCCTTGGAACATAACTTGATTCGGTAGGTGGCTGTGGTCACTGCAGCATGAGCAGGGGGTTGCACATAGTTGAGGAGCAATGCAGCTCCCAGGAGCAAGACACATAATATGATCACAGATGTGGAAGGGATGCTCTAACCAGGAGGAACAGTGGCACCATCTCCACTGCACAGCGTTGTCTAGGAACTTAGCACAACTTGGAAGAGTAAGTTGTTATTTCTGGTGACACGGTACACAATGATGGTGTATCAGACTGGTCTACTACCAAACACCCCCTTCTCATACAGAAGTGACCACTGAGATGTTGCATGTGGCTCCTGACCATGCTGCTCTGCTGGCACCCTGTACTGGCAGGTGTTGCTACTATATTTCTTCTGGGATATTGAGTCCCCTCAGCCCTGCTACATCATTCTGTACAGTCCCTGCATCCCTAATCTATGTAGTTTTCACACTCTTCTGAGGCACTGAACATGTGAGCTCTGTACAGCCTTTTGAGGGTGTATGGATAAGTGTGGACTCCCTTGTCCACACTCCAAGTTAGGTGAAAGCAAGCCAGTTCAGATCTGAAAGTCATATATTTGCACAGATTTAACAACTTGGGTACAGCCCTGGGCCACTCCAGCTACACAGATTCTAGAAGTGGGTGGTATCCAGTTGGCTTGGAAAGTGAGTGAGGCAAATGTGTGTCTGTCTGCACCTGTCCTGGTCAATATATATGAGTCAACAGCATCATTATTAGGAAAATAAGATTAGAGCAGGGACTAGGAAGATCCTCCCACAACATCCAATCTGGTCTCACTCATCATGGATACCAATTGTGTATGTGATTGCATCCCCAAACTTATCAAGCTCCCCCTGAAGATAATCTAGCATGTGTTTGCATACCTTCTTCCTAATAGGACAGCACATAATGGGACAGAGCCTCCTGATCTGATGGCTGGAAACTCTCTAATTCCAATTCTAGATTAATAACATTTTATTATATGCACATTCTTTCTACTACCAGTATCAATTCAAATAGCTTTTCTCACTCAAGGTGTTGGATATCCAAGATGTTTGTAGACAACAGTGGTGTCCCCGATAGTTTAGAACTTCTGGTCCACATCTCACTCTGTTTTTGACTGATGAGCTAACATTATGCTCACTTGACCTCCTTGATGAATCTCTCTGATACAGAGATGAATCTCAGATTTGCTTCCATCAGTTGTCTCCTTTACCTGGAGGTAATTTTGTTTCCTGTTCTGTGGCAGTATCACATAAGGCTTCATTGCTCCTTCTGAGACTCCACCTCTTAGCTATCTCAACCATATCTCCCTCTCCTCTGTTGCAACTGGCTTCCCTAATTTTCTCTATTGCCATTCCAGCATCTGCCTGCTTTTTCACATCCCTTTCCATTACTGCAATTTAATTTCTCAATTTTTTCTTCTCAGTTAGTCTTTCTTGTTTTTGTTTTTGTTTTGCAACTGCATCCGTCTTCCTCTCTTACCCTTCAGGTTAGTTTCTTAGATTCCAGCCTTAAAGAAAGGATAAAAATTCCCAGATCTCCTCCTACAAATTGCTACACAGGCCACCCTTGCTGTTGTTTGTTTTGGGCAGGTAGAGCACTGCTTGCAAAAGTAATTTTTCCTTTGGTCTTGCCTGTAACAGTCTTTCACAAGAAGCTGAATGTGTGCAGTCGTAGGCAGTAGCTTTGACAGTACATATGAAACCATCAGTAGGTCTTGTACCACCTCCTGGCACATTTGAAGGAAAACAACCCTAAGCATTCTTCTACTGCAGTGTAAATCCTCCCAGCATCTTCAGACCTGAGCAAAACCACTCCTGTTTTCTATCTCATGCTACTTCTTGCTATCATCTTTTCAGCATGCTAAGGAAAGTGTACTAAGAAAGCATACTTCTTTCTTTCCATTAATCTCATTTCTGGGTGATGTGAGAAGCCTATCAGGAAGACAGAGCAAGATGTTAGATAGCATGAGTGTTCACAAATTCATCGTATGCCTAGGAAATATACTTTCTTCTGCTGATCTCCAGAATATTTTGACTTCTCCAGCAAACTTGCTTCTACTGTCCTGCCTGAGATCCCTCTTGCAGAGGAAACTGCTTTCATTCATTAATCTGAGTTAGTTCAGACCAAGGGTTTTCCTACTATTTTACAGTGAAATATTATCCCTTCTCTTCATTCTGAAATATTAGTTTACTGAGGGCTCTTCAAAAGAAAGCACTGGAAAGTACAAATCTACAGTTTATTATTTAGGTAGTTTAAGAAAAACAAAACCAAACTGTTTCATGCTTTCTATAAAAAGGAGATGATGCATAATACCAACAGTTGGGGGTTTTTTTTGGGGGGGTGGGGGGAAAGGGGTTGAAGCAGATGATTTTTCAAGTTCTTGTCTTTATTATATCCACCTCAGAAAGTAGATGGAAGATGTAAAATCCTGCAAAGGGGGCTGAATTTTGCCCTCTTGGACACAGCTTAGGAGAAATCAAAAAGGTGGTTGTGCCCACTCTTGCAAACAACTGTAAATTCTAAAGAGAATTCAGGAAGGCTGAATCTTGTTTAGGTCCTTACATTCTCAAAATATGACAATATCTCAGAACATATTTATCCTCTTATTGAGCAGACTTTCACATCTGATTGTAAAACAGTGAAAGGACCAAAGATATAAATGGAAATATTGAGGATTTTGGCTCAGCTGAGTAAGAAACTCTTGACATTTCTGATAAAACTGTAAAGAATAACATAAGGAAAACAGGCTGATAACATACAAATAGTGTTTCCTAGCTTCAGGTATATGGTAACCCACATTTGAATTATGCAGACTGGAAAGACCTTTCCTTTGTGGAGATCCAAATATTTTGTACTACTTATCTGTGGTTTTAAAAATATAAGGCACAATAAGTGGTCAGCTGGATCATTACGATTGTTCCCCCCTTTCCCTCAAAGATAAGTAAACCACCTCTGCCCCAGACCGAATCCCAGCATTAACCAATGTCCTGTTAGGCTCTGTGCTGGTGAAAGCCCAGCAGCAGCATCAGGATGTGCAAACAGAGATCAGTTCCCGTGCAGTCCACTGCAGGGCTCACGGTGCAGACTCCAGGGGCAAATTGCAATGTGCACATGGCTGGCATGGCATGCTGCATTGCCTGGCACCCACCTGCTCCCAGTAGCCTGTCCTTCGGAGAGCCTGTGCAGCCCCACTGAACACAATCCCCTCCGAGAAACACACTTGCTCAGTGATTTCTGTTTTTCTTTAATCTCTCGAAGACAAAAATTTTTGATTATTGAACAACTCACAGTGCACCAGAAAAAATATTGCTCGTTTGGTTTTGCACAGGGTCCAAGCTCAGTCTCCTAACACACTGCAGCTCCTCCTCCATGATCTCCAGGGCTATGTTGAATCTTTCCTGGGAGGTCCATGATCTACACAGTAAGAAGGTAGAAACAGGGTAGGGTGATCTATAGATTGACTGCTAGACCGATCCATTGGGAGTACCAATACTGCTGTCAGATGCTAAGGCTGATATCATGTTGAATTAGATTCAATCCTGCTTGGGAGCCTTCTGAAATCTGTAGCTATTATTTGTGAAGGAAAGAACTTGCTGTTGAAAATGACCCACCTTTTAAGCTGACAGCCACAGTGGCCATGGGACTGTGATGTGCACAGGCACTGAGTATTTATATCTGGAAGGAATCTGATTTTCTGCAATCAAAGTTAATAGAATCTGTTGCTTAAGTCATCTTGTGGTAGCATCATTATTATTGGGTTTGACATTTTTAACTATTGAAGATTCCTGTTTCAGATAGAGTTACCCACAAGACGGCCTATGTCTGAACTGTGTGGATACAATACAGTGACTAAAACTCAGAGACTAAGTTTAAAAATATTGAATTTTAATTTAAGCAGACATCTAGACTTCACAAACAGTAAGGTTACAGCTTGTGTAGCTACTGTCAGTGTTCTTAGGCAATGCTGGGGCTGAACAGGAGGAACAAAGGACTCCTTGCTTGCAGAGGCAATTGCCTGACACAAAAGAGACACACTGTTAAGAGTTCTCTGAGTTGCTACCACATATTTTTCTGTGAATAACGAATTTCAGTCTCTTTACTGTCACTCACTTTACTGTCACTGTCACGTTAAAACTGCATTGAGCTGAATTTCCCTGCATATCAGACTAATCAATAACAAACCAACAAAATGTCTCTCTTGTGTGTGAGGAATCTGACAGGCAGGGCCTAGGTGCTGCGGAAGATCTCGTGATGTTACGGCAAGGGACAGGGCCCCTCAGCTCCTCTCCTCTCTAGATATGTTATCTCCTAAGACATACCAGCCCTCTTCCTGGAATGTAACCCCTCCTGGTCCCAGTAGTTTTCCACTACCCCCCTACTAACCTGAAGAAGACCAGTACACCCCCTGTGACGTAGTGAGACCCTCTCTATATATGTGTACCCCTCATGCTAATTAAAGTCTTTGATCGTCCATCGTATCGATGCCTGCGTGTCTCAGAACCGAGCCGTTCGAAAGGAAGTCGAGCGACCGTGCTGTTTCCTCCACCCCAGGCCACCCCTGTCTTTAAAAGACAACACTTGTGCTTCTCTTCGTCTCAGGTGTTAGCTTAGCAAATGGGAATGGCAAACTGCAGCTGTAAAATACTTTCTAGAATTGTTACTTCTTTGGCACTAGCTTACTACATAAACATATGGGAAAATCTGCTCTGGGACTTTCCAATTAAGCACGTGTGACAATGTCTGTAGCACAGTTCTTACCACCAGCACCTGACAAGTTTGAGGGAACAAGAATAAATCTCTAAGGGGCTACTCTTGCAAGGGATTTAATTCCACATCTCTGGGAAATGCTGAGCATAGATTTCCTTATCTCCTACAGAGTCACTAGTGGTGCAATTAACTTCCCATACATCAATCACTGAGTGAGTTATCAAGCAGACAAGTCTTGCCCTGTGATTCCTGCCAACTACCCTCTCACCAGTGACATCCACTGCAATTCTAAAATCAACAACCAGCTGGATTTAGAGACACAAACGTTGCTGGCAGTATAAATTCCCTATCTTTTTACTTGCAGCCATCTGTCTGTCAGCCTGGGCGTCTAGGCCTTGCCAGTTCAATCCTTTTGTACCTATGCAATGTAAAAGGTCCCTATTTATAGCTGGACCCAAACAAAAGCAAAGCCCTTACAACCAAGGCTCTCAAAAGAATAATAAACTTTCTTGCCTTCCACCAGTGCCTACTGAATTAGACTGGCCTAGGGGCTCCTTCCAGCAGTCAGACTTAGCCTAACCAGAAGCAGAGGTTAGAAGTAGATACACAACAGTGCTGATGTTTAATTTTTAAAGAACTCCCAGCGGGATGAATATGCCTTGTTTTTTTTTTTTTTTTTTTCCTTATTTCACAAAAGGATTGCACAAAAATGAAATCTGAAGCAGTTTTGATGAAAGCAGTGAGCCCTGTTGGTAAGTCATTTAATAATTAGCTAAACAAAGCTCTTGACAGTTCACAGCAGGAAATCTGATTCAAAAAGGGTGGAGAGAACAATCTGATACATCTGTATTTCAACATATGTATTTCATCAAGTAAATCTTTACTGTTCCCTGCCACCTAATGGTATACATGAAAAATTACAAATCAGTAAGACAATTCTCAATTTATGCTATTTCTAATAGACTTGATATATTTATTTAAATATAGAGAAAGATGAAAGTTAGGGATAAAAATGTGAATTACTATTGCTGGCTTTCGGTGAGATCCAGGCTGCCTAAATTAGTCTAAATCCTGTGTTTTAGTGAAGCTGTATTTTTACATTATGGGTGCCACTGAAAACCTATTTAAAGATACTCTGTTCATCCAAATCAAACTTAGGCAGAACTTTTTCATATACATATTTGAAACAATCTTTCATTTAAAAATTAGAAAGCTTTAATGTACAACATTGCCACAGGCTAGTTGAGTTTTTCGAATGGGGCATAGAAATGCTGAACCAATCCTGGATTTCCTAGAGTCATACAAATTAAATGAGTATAAAGAAGCATTCTTTCTCTTAGCGGTGACCAACAGAATTTTCAGATACTCTGTGGTGATGAAAATCTTTAGTCAAAAGAGAATATATAAAGATACACTCTTTCTATGTTAAAATTAAAAAATGTACCTAGACTTTGCTGGGATGAAGAAAATTGATTGGGTGAAGAAAAAGAGAAGTAATAATGAATACCACAACCAGCTACTTTATTTAAGGACAGCTGCAAGTGGGTGACTGCAGTGGTGCAGACACCAGTGCCACACTGAAAGCAGCATTAGAATCTGAATGTGATCCAACACCTGAAACCTAGTCTAGAAAAAAATACCTAGAACATCCTATAACTGCACAGATGGTCAAACTAAAAGGAAGAGATATGTACAAGGAAAAAACTCCTTGCAGTTTGGAATAAATTTAGGCAAACTAACAGCTGAGTAGGGGTTTGGCTCTTATAAAATTAGTAGCACAGGTATCCCTAAAGTATGATCTGTTTTTGGGTAGCTTTGATTATTCACACTCTTGACTACAGTTCTCTTCAGTCTTATCATGCTTGACAGCAATGAAACACAGCTCTGGATGCTGCACTGACTTATGCAAGACTGCTTCTCTGGTTAGTGATAGTAGTTCAACAAATGGCCAGGTGATGCACAGAAATTGATGTCTCCATGTGTAAAAGTATGGCATATTTTACAATTTTATGGCAGCAGTAGGACTTTCACTTTTTCACTGGCTGGTAGAGTACAAATTCTGTATGTTTAATTTACAGAAATTACTATTAACATTATGGGGTGAGACTTATAATTTTGTAGCTGATCATAGCTCCCACTCTGATCAGCAGCTAAAAGGCAGTCTATGGCAAGGTGAATAGAATCTCAAACACTTATTTAAGCCTGTTGAACGTGTTGCTTAGTACATGGTTATCTCTGGAGCAGCACCTGCCAGCAGCAGGCAGAACACTGTGGAAACCTGTTGGGAACACAGGGGATCCAAAGGTGACTTCTTAAAATCATATCACTGTTACTTAAAGCCATCCCTGTATATTTGTTTTTTGAACACTGCTTATAATGTCAGCTGTATGTGTACATATATATATATACACACACATATACACACAAAATACATTCAATGTACATGAAGAATCCATCACTCCACTTGTTTCCGAAACTGATTAAGATTTTTGGAATAGTTTCCTGACCAGTCAAATAGCAATTCTCACTTATTATTGAACAGTAACAGGCATTTTAGAACTGCAAGGTATTAATAAGATTATTTCAGTATGACTTCACCCAGTAGATTTGCTATCAAGATCGTAACTTTTGTTTGAGCTACAGTATCTCTTCTACAAAGAAATCTAGTTATGCTTTGAAAAGTGGAAATGATGAGAATCCAGCATGTTCTCAGGTAAATTGTTCCTACATTTAACTATCCCCAGGATAAAAATGTGATCCCCGTTCCTTGTACAAATTGGATTTCATTATGACTTTTTTTGGCATTAGAATTATGAGCTGTCAACTATTAGAAATCATTTCCCTGTACAGGTATTTCTAGATTGAGTCAGTAGAAAATAGAGTTAAATATGCTCTGCGGTTTCAAGGCAATTAAAACTGATTGAATTAAACAGAGGAGTGGGATTCTCATCCTGTAATTATGAAACACTGAAATGTCATATAAAGAAACCTGAATAATGTCTCTATGGATAGACACCACAGTTTCTAGCCTTGATTCACTTAATGCTATGAATTACTCATGTAATTTTAAAATAGAACTGTCTTCAACTCATGTGTGCAGTGTTTAAAAATCTAAAAAGCAGTTGGGGATGAAACCCACAGTTACTATTCTAGACTCAGTGGGAAGCACTGTCTTACCACAGAGGTGGGTCATATGGCACAAGTAATTGGATTTCTGACCTTACATGCAAATGAGTATGAAACTACTCCATTAAAGCTTCTTTTCCTTTTTTTTCTGCTCTCTGCCAGACTACAACTTGTCTGGTTCCAGGTAGATTGCCCTGACCCGCTTTTTATCAAAGTGTAAAATAGTAATTTCTCTGCTAAACTTCAAAATGGTCCCTGGCATTTATGCTACTTAAGATGAAAGCTGTTGATCGAAAGCATTGCTGCTCTGGTCTTGTTCAGTTTGTCTTACTCATTCTTAGGGGTAAGACAATCCTTTCTGTTCTCGCATTTAATCCGTACAGGACTGATAATAAAACCAGTCAGGCCAAATGCTACAACGTCTCCTTTTCATGTATCCAAGAAAGAGATGACTGTCCCTAATCAGCAAAAATCCCCATTTGTCTGAGGGAGGAGGGATGGGAGAAAAGAGCTCCAAAGTACCAGTACAGAAAAAGGAGGACAAAGCAGACAATAATTAGGGTAGAAAGAAGACAGAAGACAGCAAACAGCATGAAAACAGCTGTAGTGCCAACACCCAGGATTAGCATGACGAGAGTGCTTACTCACAGCTCCTACAAGACGGGGTGAATCAGCTAATCAACTGTTGGGGTGGAAAAATGCAACAAAATTCCTTCCATGAACCACAGAGCAGGGAGGAAGACTTACAGTAACACTATAGCATGTCAGACACAAGTGAGAAGAAAACAACTATGCTTGAAGGAATGCAACAGAAATTGCCTGGATGCTTCATCATCTACAGAAATGTAATTTAAAATAAAGTAACACCTACTGGGAAATGTGATAAGTTTAAGGTTCAGCTGCAAGCTATGTAAAAATTTTGAGAGATTTTGAAATAGAATAATAGACTTGGAGCCATATGTTTATGTCCAAAGCCAGTATTGCAGTTTGCTCACAATTAGATCCATGTCAATCAGAGGCAACAACATGGACTTCAAAGGAGTTACATCTGATTGATGCTGGCACAAATATGTGCATAATCTGGTCAGTGTCAGTAGGGTCTGCAGTCATCATCAGATCCTCATTAATTGCTCTGCATGATTATTCACAAATAATAGTAATCCCTGCCAGAGTTTTTAAATGGTTGTCAACAAGGCTAAGGATGTGCAAAATGACTAATACACACAGATGGGGAATGCAGCTGATTTCAGCTCTTAATGACTGCTGTACAGATTTAACAGAAGTGGCCCTAAGTGACTGAACAACTTCCAAAAGAGAAAAATGTCTTCAAAATGTAATTGAAGTTGCTGGAGTATCATAATACATAACAGCAACAACATGGATGTAATTATTACTCCATCAGAGCTGGAAAGACATGAATGCTGGGATTCAACTCCACTAAAATATTGGTCAGCCAAAGTACATTNCCCCCCTTTTTTTTTTTTTTTAGTACAAGTGCAAATATCCAAGGCCATGTGGACAAACCATGTTTTGTACTCAAAAGACAATAATAATTCTGGTGTTAGTATATCTCCAGATACTTTTCTCTCTTTCACCCAGGTCTGACTAGCAGGTGAACATACCTTACTGAAGAGATTTCTTCTTTCCACCCTTCCATCATAAATGCTGTAACTTCCCCTGTAAGATACTGGGCCACATGACCATTCTTTTCCTTTTCAAGTTCCACATATCACCAGGTATAGGACACAAGAGTCTCTGAACTAAGGAAGTAGTATCCTTTATCTGCCTATGCTGAAAATTGAAGCCTCTCCTACAAGGTCATCACCACATTTTGTAAATAACAGCATGGCATATACCAACTGTCCATAAAGAGAATATATCTTACAGTTTATAGTATGAGTTTAGCAATTCACAGATCCAACAACTGAAATATTAGTGATAGATGACAGATTCATATGTAAAGGAATTCCTTTCTATACTATTGCTCTCCATTTTTAAGTTTTGCAGATCTTGCCACAACAATGTGAAATAGAGCTAAATTCCTCCTGCTCAGATACATTGCTTTCTGAAAGAAACACAATTATTTGAATACTAAACTTGGATATTTGTAATATCTTCCACTGTTAGCAATACATATTACATGATTATATATCACTTGATGGTTATGATGTTTTCCAAGTACTAAACTTTGAAAAAGTTGCCTTGAGGTAAAGTTGGAAGCAACCTCAAAATTTGACATTTATACTCCTCGTTCATTGCAAAGATGGCTTTTCTATTGTTTGTTAAAATTCTCACCCCTTGAGAAACTTCAATAGTGCCTTGATTCCCTAAGATATACTAGAATATGTTCAAACTTGTTTGAGGCCATGATCAATAACTTAAAATTTGAGGGCACTATCAGCAGTCTCTAGGGGTAAAGGGCACATTAAAGAGCACATGGATGGTCTCCCTAGTTAGCAGCAGGATTAAGCCTTTTATTTTGCACAAATCTTAATGATTAAGAAATTCTAAATCAGTGTGAAAAAAAAAATTTCACAAAATACATAATGAAACAATAGTCTTCACCGAAATGGAACTGTGGTCATTACAGGGATTTTCAGTAATGGTTTAGAACTCAGATAGAAAAAAACGGATATCTAATCATAACAGTTATACATATTTTATGTTAGATATGAAATCTCATGTTCCAGTATTTAAACTAGGCCCTGTTCATACAGGGTTACAAATGAGCCCTCTCATTTGGAAGAGGTGATGCCATATATATATCATTCTAATTTCCAGCCCTTTTCTTTGAGGCATGGTTTTGAGTTAGAGTTCTTGGAGCAAAGTAAAAATGCTAACCAGTATGGTTGCTCTTACAGATAATATCAAAACAGAGAGGGAAGAACAACTCAAAGCTTGTCATGTGTTGGAGGCTGCATGAAAGGGGTTGATGAAGAGGTGTGCACACGGACAAGATGTGAAGCACTGACAAAAGGAAAAGGATTGATGTGGAGACAACTAAAAGGCAGCAAGGATGGGCATACAAAGGAGGAAATGGAGGCTGCAGAAGTAGACCAAGAAGATTCACCTGGATGATGGAAGGAATGTGAGGTGGTCAGTTTGGCAAGGAGAACATTAGAAGGAATGTTTTTATAAAAGCTGAAAAAGAAAATATGCGCATATGAAAGATCATAATTTCAATAAAATAATGTAATGAAGGTACGAGGAAGAGTGTTTGGAAGAAAAGACCTTGGAAAAAATGAATTAAAAATAAGACAGACTGAGAGCCAGGTTGGATGGGCAGTTGAGAGGGGTTTTGAGAGACAGAGTGGAACAGGTAGTATCTGCAGGTCTGTGAATTCTTTTTACCCTTCTGGGACACCTGCTGGGGTAGAATTGGAAGATTTCAGATATTGGTGAAGGGAGCCTAGAAGAAAGATGGAGAGATTTACAAGGGCATGTAGTGACAGGACAAGGGGAAATGGATTCAAACTGGAAGAGTATAGGTTTAGATTGGGTATCAGGAAAAAAAATCTTTACTGCAAAAATGGCGAGGCCCTGGAACAGGTGGCCCAGAGAAGCTGTGGATGCCCCATCCCTGGAAGTGTTCAAGGCCAGGTTGGATGGGGCTCTGAGCAGCCTCGCCTAGTGAAAGGTGTCCCTGCCTCTGGCAAGCTTGTTAAAACCAGATAATCTTTAAGGTCCCTTTCAATCCAAACCAGTCTACGATTTGTCGATTCTGAGGCGGCGACACGACAACCGCTGCAGTGGAAGAAAGGAGAAGAGTTTAAGGGGCGAGGTGTAGCCTTTGGTTTCAGCTGCGACTGTGACAGCACCAAGGGGGCGGCGAGGCGCCCTCTGGCCGTGCCTGTAACTGCGGCCATGGCTGTGCCTATGCCTATGGCTGCGGCTGTGCCCATGACTTGTGGCCGTGGCTACGACTACACCTCTGGCCATGGCCGTCCCCGTCCCTGTCCCTACGTGCCCGTGGCCGCGCTCCCGCCCTCAGGCCGCGCTCCCGCTCACAGCTGCCGCGTGCCCGCCCCCTCAGGCCGCGCT
>WEIT01003310.1:27944-38590 GCA_013389985.1 Dryoscopus gambensis | reverse complement strand
CCGCGTGACACCGCTGTGTCCTCGGCACTTCCACCCGCGGGTTTTCCGCAGAAATCCTGGGCTGTGGGTGGGAAGGGCCCTGTGGGCCGCTGGCGGTGCCGGGGGTGCCGCAGGCCCCCTGGGCGCGCGGTGTGGTGAAGTGTTTTGGGCTGTCAGCACCAGAGCTGCGGTAGATGGGCCCATCGTGTACTCAGACCTGCAATGCCACCCTCGGGCCCTGACCTGTTCCAAAAGCTTCTAGCAGTAACTTACTGACTTGATATCTATTCGGGTTTTTGTATTGCATGCTTAGGTCACGAGTGTGATAATAAACCTATGATGAATAAAGACTGCTGTCCGCTGAAAAGTTCGAGGTCATCCTCGTGGTCACATGGTTGAGAGTAAACACAGATAACTTGGAAATGAACAGCGCATGGCGTTTGACTTTTATTTCTGAGATGCATCCCTGCAAATGGCTAGTGCCGTGTTCAGCTGGAAGAAGCCTGCCAGCTGCAGAACAGCTGTTTCTGTCACATGAACCTCACTGTCCTCTAGAAAACTTGTTACTTAGTTGGATACCTTGGTGTTGCATCTTGATCGTGACCAACAGAAACGGAATTTTGTCTGCCATTTCTGTTAGTGACAAAGGTGTATGGGCATCCGGGGTACGACACGGTGAAGCTCGTGTATGGCAGGTCCCTACTTGAGGTCATGTGGAGAAGCTCTGGTGTGGCATGGCACTTATTGGCATTTATTAATAGAAAACTAATTCCCTGTGGGTTAAAATACACTTTGAAATTCTGTGAAAAGTAGTGGAAGTGAAATAAAACTATGTCAATACTGATCCTGATATTGTTGAGATAAGGCTTTTCCAATTTAACAGTTCAAATCTGAAAGGCACAGTTAGTTCCCCTGTTCCTGTGTGGGCTGATACAAAGGCCTGTTTTATAAACAAGAGAAGCAGATTAGAACTGTCATGGTGAGGCGTTTCTGACAGTAGTTTAAGTAATAGCCATTTATTTATATCAAATACTGGAAGGATGGTATCTTGTAGAAAAGATAACCTAAGTACTCATGTGGATGACTTGGGAAAGAGAGAAAGAGCTGCTGTTCCCCAGCTTTTCTTCTCTTGAATTTGTAAATTTTCTTTATTAGGGATTTTGTATAACTTGAGTAGTTCCCATAACATTTTTTTTTACCTTTTCCTGTCCTTAAAGGGCCGTGTAAAGTATAGTAAGTGAAGTTACCAAGCAGAGGAATGTGTAGGAATGCAGCTACTCAGGTGTGGCATGATACGAGTCTTTAACAAAAAATACTAACATTAGTTAATGATTTAGAAGAAAGGGAAGCTGCACATTTGTTGAGAGGTACTGTAACTACTGGAAAAAGAATGTAGTTCTCCTTCCTGAATTCTAACACCTGTTGTGTTTGTGTGAGATCTTCACATAACCATCTTATTTATTCATTTAATTTTACACACTGTGTGTGTTGGTAGGTAGCATTCTCCTGGACTGTAGCTTCTAGTCATGACTTAGAGGTTTTGCCAGCTAGAGAGCTACCAAATGTCAGCCAGGCAATTTCTTACTTAGTTTCTTTTAAGAATTATTTTATTTGCTTGGAGAATCTGAATTGGTCACAGTAGTGAGGACTAGGCTATTGTTTTGGTCCATCTTTGCTTTCAGGCCTCCTTGTTTTTCCCTGCAGTGCTGGAATGAAGGGTACTCTGGTACCCTTTCTTGGTTTGAATTAAAATTCAGCGATTTTAAGACCGCTTGCTTTACTTCAGCAAAGTAGACCAAGTTTCTTTCTTTGAAGTATAGATTTGTTGCTTCAGACACTTAATAACTGCAATGCAGAGAGCAGGCCAGTGGTTTAGAAAACTTCTGATAACAATAGGTGTCTGTAACCCTGAAAGGCTGGAGCTTTAAAAAATGTGATCAAAGAATGATAAAATAAGCTTCATGAGATCTGGTGAATTTTAGCAGGGGAGATCCCAGTCCTCAAAACAATAATACATTGGTTTCTATCTTTGAGAAGGAAGTCATTGTTCCCAGTGGTTGACTGAGCATTGCAAAGCTGCGATTGCTCTAGCCAAGAGCATAGTTTTTTGAAAAAAAGATTGAATTCAGGGTAATAGAATTATAGTCCTCGGGAAGGCAAAATATACAACGCTCAATCCCATCTATCCCATAATTTAAGTTTATCTAGCAGATGAATCTTGGATTTTCCTAACAGGGATCTTGGTTTTGGGTTAAGTTTTTAGACATGTTTGCACCAGTATTTTCTAATGCACTTTGTGTTTTGAACGAAATTAAATTGCTGATGGTCACTTTCACACAGGGGAAACTCAGAAGATGAATCTCTTCCAATCCATAACAAGTGCCTTGGACAATGCTTTAGCCAAAGATCCAACTGCAGGTACCTTATAATTGTTAATGTGTTTTGCTTTGTATAAACTGTGTTTTGGTTTGGCTATCTGTGTACAATATTCAATGTATTTCTCACGGCTTTTTAAGTTTTCTAATAAGTTATTTCTACACTTTGACCTCAAATCTTAAAAATGTGTTGCATTAACAGATTACTAATGGATTATATGGTCTAAGATGCAGTTGTATCTTCTGTATTAGCTCTGTATATTTCATTTGAAAATAAGGACAGAAGATACATTATTTAACATGCTTATAGTATTACTGATGAGAACTGTACTTAAGGGCAGCTTGAGTCCCACCAGTAGGAGTTTTAAAAATGTAACCATTACTTGTAAATTTCTTAAGCTTTGTGTTCTCTAAAATCGGTATTTTTTTAGAGACCATATATTCCTCACTCCATACATTCTGCTTTCTTCTGCCCTCTAAAATTAATTTATAGCTTTACAGATTTCTGTTCATTGCTGTACATAGGCAGTGTAAGATTTGCTAGGCTTTTGTGGTCTGGGACACCCAAAACTTGGAAGATGCTGCTTCATTATAGTGGGATTTAAAGGGCTAATTGTCGCGGTCCACGCTAATCCTGGCTCTCGTCCCCGGCTAGCTCCGCGCGTGGGACGCGATAGGATAAGAGGTGCTCGAGACGAGGTTCCAGAGTAAAGAGGCGAGGGAGGGGTCAGCCAGACCAATTAGTCCAGAAAGTCCTTTATTTCCAGGGGTTTGGTCCAACTGAGCCACAAATCAAAGCTTACAGCAACTTAAATAGGGGGGAGGATGCATAAGGTGGAGAAAGGGTACAACCAATGAGGAATAAAATAAGGCGGGGTTGAGGGAGGGAGCATACATACATGTAACCAATGAGAGCAACTTATGACAACTGACATCAGGGAGAACTAATGGCATAACAGGGAATAGAGAACTTTCTGGAGATAGGGGAAGGGTTCTGGGGAGATGGACGTGGGCCACAGGAGGGGTTTTGGATGATAGGCAGGGAAGGCACTGGAATAAAGGGAGGGACCCCGGGTGATGGATAGGGAGGCAAGGGAGAGGAATAACCATAGAAGGGAAATTAGGGGAAAGAGACTCACCACCCGAGGGGGAGAAAGGGGGGGGGGTTAAACCATCTTTATAAAATTAAGAAAAACAACAAAACCGCACCACAACAGCTAATCCTAAACTCTTGCACAAAACTATTTACTCCACTTTTAATTCTTATACATAACAGGAGGTCTTTTGCTTCTGTTGTCCTAACAAAGGCATGATGATGGCCGGATATCTGAAAGAGATGCTTCAGAACACAGCAGCAAAGGCTGCATCATCTTGTGTAATTTTGGGTTTTCTTGTTAGTATATTAGTAAGCCTTCTAGGCACTGCTTGAACCACTGCTTAACCTAAAGTCTGACTAATTGTCTAATCTGCTGGGACAAATTCCATGTTGTCTGTCCTGTACTATTCCTGTATACATTCCCTCTCAATCTACAGCTGTGTTATATGCACCTCGATTAGATTAAACTTTGGCAACTGAGGGTCAATTAGGGCCAACAACAGATTTTACTACCATTTCTGTAGAATCTGCTGTATAAAAGCAAGTGGAATGTTAGTCCAGCAGGAACCTAGACTCATGTATAACCTTCAGCCTTTGGCGAACCAGTTGCTCTAAGGTTCCAGTCTTGCTCGTCAGCTTTGCAGGGCTGAGTCTTTGTAAAGCCCTTTGCAAGGCCATGTTGGAGTTCTACAGTCCAGACGTGAGTTCTCAGAATCACTGCACTTACTGAATTAATTAGGACTTTTCGCAACAGAAAACATCCTTCATATGTTTTTTGTTGTATGGGAATTGAGCAATTGTTGTTGAAGTGTGGAAATCCTCATACTTGTGTTGATGAGAATTAGAATCTCTCCAGGAAAATATATTTCAGTGGCTGAACTGAATGAGTAAATCTATTCAAGTTTGTGGATACCAGCATTAAATGGGAATATTTTTTGTAGATGCCAGCTGGCTCAAATATAAGGAGCCATATGGTAACAGAAAGGTTTTAGTACATAAAATCCCTCACAAATTATTGTTAAAAATTAATTAGAGAAGTGTTCTAGGGACATAGTTCAATCATACACCCTATGAGTGCATTCATTTTACATCATTATAGAAGTTATTTTTCTTTAAGTGGTGTCATTGATGTGATTAGCACAAGCATGTTAATCCCTTTTAGTGATTCCAATCAGCAATTCATTTTATTTAATTAAGAATAGTATTTGATGGGCAAGAAGGTTAACTTATTATTTTGTGTCCTTTAGGAGAATATTGAGGAATCGGGGAATAATCAGAACTGATTCTAGTTCATGCAGGCAGCTATTGGTGATACTGCTACACATCTTGCATGTTTAAAAAATTGAAATGGGGAATACTTGTTTCTGTAAAATAAATTAAAAAACTGTTTTAAGAAAAATTAGACATAACCATTCCGTAGTCAAAGAAAAAAACCCAAACAGGGTGGTTGATACGAAGCTAAGTTTTAAAGACAAATACTTTTAGTGATAAAAATTTACTGACCACAAGAATAGTAGTGTTAAATACTGAGAACTGTCCTAGTTATTAAATAGTCATCTTTTCTGTAGAGGAGCTCCTTAGAAGTCAGTCTTCAGGGATCTGGCAAGCACGTTTGGAGAAAGTTTGAAATTTCATATTAGATTAGTATTTTGAAAAAAACTTCAATTTGATGATTTTCAAAACACTATATTATTGAAATCTGTGGATGAAGAATGCACATGGTTACCAGTTGAAGCAGAAGGCTTAATTTCAATGACTCTTTGGTGACTGAATGTGATTGCTTTTTGGAATTTTACTCTTTTAGTTTTAGACACTGTGTTGTTATAGGATATTTCAGAAAAATAAATAGTTTAATGGAAGCCTAACAGAATCAGTTTCATGAATTCTGTTTTGAGACAGCTATGTTGGTGTTCTGATTCTTCATTAACCTTGGTTCTTCATTTGTTATAGTCAGGCTGTGCATAAGAAATGCTTAGATCTAGATACATCTTGAAGTGACATGAATTGTTAGATGTTATTTTTGTTAGTGTCTCATATAAAAGCCTTTGAAACATGATCATTTATGACTAAGATGCGTTGGAGTAATATTAGTCTCCCCTACTGTTCTTTTCAGTTGTATTTGGTGAAGACGTGGCCTTTGGTGGTGTCTTCAGATGTACAGTTGGCTTGCGAGACAAATATGGTAAGTTAATTTATAAATCTGACATCAGTTTCATATTAACATCTCTGTTCTTTTTTTTCTACCCATTTTGCTGTGAGAAGTACTGTTACTGGAATGCTGAAAAACCATAAAATCAGTGTTTCATGTGTGGCAGGCTACTTAGTGCATAGCATTTTACAGGTCTTGGAAGCTGGTTGTGGATACAGTAACATGATACAGCTTTTAATTTGGCAATTGCTACTCCCCCCTGCAAATGCTATTCCCCCACTGGGCTATTAAGAGGAGGTTATAAAATATTAGGTTTCAGCGGCTTACTTTCTTCAAGGCACACAGATGACTGGGACCTTTTGCAGCAAGTGATTAAATCTATTTAATGATAATGAAGATGTGTTACAGCCATCTTGGAGAACAAAGATTCACTTTTTTTTTGAGCAAATCAAAGAAGGTAGAGGATGAAGACTACACTTATAAGAAGTTTCAGAAACACAACCATATTTTGTTGCCTTGCTTCTCTGCATCAGTTATTATGTGCATGTTCTCTTGCTCTCTAGTTTACACGTTAATGTTCAAATAATTTGGATGGAAGTTCTGTTAGCAATGATCTTTAGTGCTGCTTGTTGAGATTGAGTTACAGTTCTGTAACTGGTATGATATGTTGACTGTGTGTACTAGACTCCACTAGAAAACCAGGCCTCTGAGACAGCAACCAGTTGCTGGAAATGTAGGCAACAGAAGACATTGTTTGGGAAATAAGCAGCAGGAACAGATGGTTGTGTAAGCAACCTTCTTGGGTTTTAGTGAACATCTCCAGTTTAAAAGACAGAAGGGACAAACTTTATGTTGTTAGGGTGGTGCTTTCGGGATCATTTGATGGGGTTTTTGATGTAAAACAGTCATAAAATATTGGAGCGAAGGAAAGAGATTATTTAATCTTTGTAGTAGCATTTTATTGGTAGTGTATTCCAAAGTGCCAGTGCTCTTCAAAGACTCTGTGACAGCCTGACAGAGCACAGGGGTCTCTGGAGGGAGTGCAAAGGACTGTTTACACTGAGTTCATCAGGATGATAACCAGCAATCACAGCATATCAGCAGCCTAGCTAGAATCAGGTTTATTTCATGGGTATAGTAACAAAGATTTTTAATGAGATTTTTGAGGAAGCTATGATGTGACTTTGGGAATACTTGGAAAGAACTCCTTTAAAGTGTGAGAGGGAACATGAGAATTGGGGAAGTACTTACATGAACATTGAACAAGGACTAATGAAGCTAGTATTGCCATTTGCTCAAAAAGGGTACTGACCTCTTCAGGGTGAATAAGAGGATAGATTTCATGAGGAAAAACTAAGAAGTGCTCTTGTTTTATGTGATCGTAAAGTAAAATGGGTAAGTATATAAAGTGCTGGTGGGATCAAATTAACAAGGTAGGAAGCTGTCTCTTCACATTCATTCAGACTATTGCAAAGATTGTACTTGCTAGAGGAAAAGTGTGTCAGCTAGAAGAGAAGGAAAAAATTGAAAAGCTTTTTGCTGTTTTCCTACATTAATAAAAAGTTTGTTTTACAGATTCTGGTGGGTCTAGGTGAAAAGTGAACTGAAGATGTTAATAGCGATTGAGAGAGAAGGAGGTGGAGAAGGCATGACTTGATGTGGGGGTTTGACCCTGGCTGGAGGCCAGTACCCACCAAAGCTGTTCTATCATTTCCCTCCTCAACTGGACATGGGAGAGAAAGTGCAACAAAAGGCTCATGAGTTGATAGAAGGATATGGAGAGGTCACAAACCGATTACTGCCATGGGCAAAACAGACTTGATTTACAGAAATCGGTTGAATTTATTACCAATCAAAATCAGAGCAGGATAATGAGAAGTAAAACAAATCTTAAAAACATGTTCCCTCTACCCCTCCCTCCTTTCTAGGCTTATCTTCACTTGTGATTGTCTACCTCCAT
Source organism: Dryoscopus gambensis (assembly GCA_013389985.1). Lineage (NCBI taxonomy): Eukaryota > Metazoa > Chordata > Aves > Passeriformes > Malaconotidae > Dryoscopus > Dryoscopus gambensis. The sequence continues at coordinate 31,031 of WEIT01003310.1, read as the reverse complement.
CTCCCTTACAGCAGCACAGGGAGACAGAAAACTGGGGTTATGGCCAGTTCGTCACTTGTCTCTGCCACTGCTTCTTCCTCAGGGAGACGAGTGCTTTCCCTGTTCCAGCGTAGAGTCCCTCCCACGGGAGGCAGTTCTCCACAAACTTCTCCAGCATGACTCCTTCCCCTTGGCTGCAGTTCTTCATGAACTGCTCCAGCGTGGCTCCTTTCCACAAGGTGCAGTCCTTCAGGAACAGGCTGCTCCAGCATGGTCCCAACATGGGGTCACAAGCCCTGCCAGCAAAGCTACTCCAGTATGGGCTCCTCTCTCCACAGGGACACAGGTTCTGCCAGGAGCCTGCTCCAGTGCAGGCTTCCCATGGGCATCCACCTGCTCCTAAACGTGGGTTACTCCAGGGGCTGCAGGTGGGCTGCAGGGGCACAGCTGCTTCACCGCGGTATCCACCTCAGGCTGCAGGGGAATCTCTGCTTTGGCCCCTGGAGCACTTCTTCCCCCTGCTGCTTCCCTGGCCTTGAGGTCTGCAGGGCTGTTCCTCTTGCATATTTTCACTCTGCTCGTATCTGAGCACAGTCACGTCTGTGCCATAACTTTTTTTTGTTTCCTTAAATATTGCTGATGGGCTCAGCCGTGGCCAGGGATGGGTCTGTCCTGGAGCCGACTGACATTGAACCTCTTGGACACAGGGGAAGTTTCTGGCAGCTTCTCACAGAAGCCACCCCTGTAGCTCCTTCCCCTTCTATCAAAACCTGGCCAAGCAAAACCAATACACAGGAAAAATAAAAGTTCTTTATGATGTTGCTAAGGTGCCCACAAGTAAAAGACAGTATCTGAAATAAAAGTTTGAACAGAAAGAGAGTCTGAAGATAAGGTGCTGAATTCAGAAATCATTTACAGAATGGTAATTCAACTTTGTGAGGCAGATAAGAGCGTATGGGTAACTCAGCTTCTTTCTTCACTGATAGTGAAATTCAGTAGAAAACAGGCAGAGACTGAAGAGGGAATGGCAAAAATGAACTGGAGGATGTACTGAAAATATAGTTAAAATGCTGAGGAGAAACAGAAAAGACTGGAAGTGCAAAAATTGAAAGAATATAATATTTTGAGGGATGTGTCTGCCTGTCAGTGTAGTCTCAGAGATTAAATAAAATAAGGAGAAATTCCAGATGGAATTGACAACCAACCGACCTGATGAATCTTCAGAGGAAGATTGCATACACTTACTGACTCTTTCCCCATCCCCCTCCTGAATTTACTGTCAAAGTGGTAAGTGATACAAGTAATATAATGTGAGGTTTGTATATGCTGTGGTACGGTTCTGTACCCCTTCCGGGGACCGCTTAATCCGTTGAAGAAATCAAGAAGTCTCATCTTTGTAGATATTTCAGCAGATTTTATTTCGTGGCCACATGGCCTGGAGCCAGCACACCGACTGGACTCTGCACACAGACTGACCAAGTCCCCAGACGGCCCAGCATTCCCCTCTCCCGGGGGACACCAACCCACGAACCAGAACACACAAGTGGAGTACATGTGACCGGGGGCAGATGCAGGGGCAGGGGAGACCCCGTCCCAGATCCCACATCCACCCTAGGGCTCCCCCTCCCCCCAGGGGGACGGGGGAGGGAAACCCAACGTATGTTGATATAAAATATCAAGGAATGAATGTTTTTTTTTTTTATTCCTGTCCTGGAAGAGGGAAGCTGATTTTTTTTTCCATTTGTTTAGTTTCTTTTTCCTCAGAGATAATTAAAATCACTAGGTGGCAGTCTCTGCCTGCAAGTTGTTACTTTGATACAAATTGGTAGTTCCTTTGTAAGCACTTTCATAGAGGTCAAGATCTAAGTATCATCTAATATTATAGTAGGAAGAATTTATTATATTACTGAGTAGCAGTATTATAGAGATGTTGGTTGCTGTCCAGAATGTTACTGAAGTCTCTCTGGAGAGACAGAAAAGAAATTTGCTTTTAGAATAAAATTGTCATTAAATATAAAACCTGCTGCTTTTTTTTTTTTTTTTTTTTCCCAGTGCAGTGTTATGTTGTATAAACACAGCCAGAGGCCTGTACTAGTAAGTGAAGGAAAGCTCAGTGACTTTTTAAGGAAATAAATCCAACCTTTTGATCAGATGAATTTTTAACATGCTACCAGGAATTTTGTTTAAAAATATTTAGTTAAGGAATAGTGTTTAAATAGGTCAGTGTGTGGAAGTTTCATTTCCATGACAGTATCACTAAAGATAGTATGTTTGTTCCTATACATCTTATGTCAAGATCTGAATTACATGATTCTGGTTTTCTGGCATTGAATTGAACGCTTAAAAATCTGTTGCTGTATAATCCTCCGTTCTGAAAATGAGTAGACTTTCTGAAATATTTATGCAGAGTGCTCCTTTCAGATAAGGGAAATAAGTGTTGTACAGTTTTTTTGCTTTGTCCCCTCCCTGTGGTCTGGTACACTAGAAGGCATATTCATGTTTTATTCCTTATCTCCTTCCCCTTCACCCCCTGACAGGTTTTTGATTGTCACCGTTTTGCAGAAGTTATATCCTCTAACCTCTAGAGTACCTTTATCGAAATAAGGTGTGCCTGCTGTTCCATAGTCCTGCTCTCTGGAGGTGTTTCCTGTGTTTTGAGCAGTGTGATGCAAACTGCCTACTGTATTTTTATAGCCTAGGTAATGTGTGCAAACATTTTAATTTTTTTTTTAGAGGGAAGTACATTATTATTTCAGTCCTTGCTATCTATTTGTCTTTGAGTCTGCAAATGGATTTGAAAAAATGATCTTGGAGTGGGAATACGTATCCTATTGCTCTGCCTGAAGTGTGAATAAAGTTGCAACATGTAAAGATCAGTATCATCCACATGGCAGAAATACAGAGAAAATGAGAGGTAGGAATTAGATCATAGGAGGTCAAGAAATGGAAGGAAAAAACAGAGGTAAAAATAAGGTAAAAATGGAGGAAGTGGACAGAAGTGAAGACTTAGAAACAAGAATAGCAGAAATAGTGATTGACAAGGAATGTCACTCAGAAGAATGCTAGGGCAGGTTTTTCTGTGTAACTCAAAAAAAAAAAATCTATCTA
>WEIT01003310.1:14269-27915 GCA_013389985.1 Dryoscopus gambensis | reverse complement strand
AACAGGGTAAGTGCATATATATATATATATATAATATTTTTCCTTGAATGGTCTTTCTGCTGTCCTCCAAACACCTACAGCTTGAGGGCTTCCTTTTCTGTAAGTGCCTCTGTGGTGATTGTCTTTCACACCATTCTGGCCTGCACTTGAAGGGAGGCTCTAATGTGCACTTGCTGCCACGTCAAGAGATTGTCCTTAGTGAGGGTAAGGATCAGGAGCTTTCTGACTATTTTAGAGCTTGATGTTTTGAGAATGTGGAATAGGATCAATCCCTGCTCAGAATTCTGAGAGTCCAGCAGAAAAAAAGGTGAGCTTGGCAGGTCTTTCCCCATAGCAGTGCTTTGGTAGAGGCTGACTTTTTTTGGGTTTATATGTTCACTTTTACAGATGAAATTTGCAAACTTTTTGAGGTTCTGCTCAATTCCCTATTGCACAGCAGCTTGCAGTTCCTTGTCATGGATTGTCCTATTTGCCATCAAGGGAGTCGAGGCGACTGTAAGTTAGATTCCCAATATTTGCAGGCCTAAATAGATTGTTTTCTAAGTTTTTGAGCTATTGAAAAATTATTGTTGACTGAAAGAGTAGTGTAAATGAGTCTTTTACTTCTCAGTAGGGAATTCCTGAATAATGCCATTTTAATTCCCTTGCAAGTATTTGCAAATGCAGGTAGACTGTAACTACTTCGAATGGGAGTTTTTATTTCAAAGGTTCTCTCAGTTCCTGGAGGATGTCACTGGTGTCTCCTACCAGAAGCAAGTGCTTGCCCAGGGTGTAAGAGACTTGGCCTAGTGCTGTCCCTCGGGAATTCTGAACTTAGTCCACAAAGAGTTGGCTGAGATACCAAAGCTGATCTTTATGGAGATACAGCAGAAATGGTTTTGTCAGCAGTTGTTCTTTTGAAATGTTTTGGAATGAATTTGTCTTTTGCTCATGTGATTCATTTGTCACTTTTTGAGATCCTCTGTGTGATAGCAGAATGAACAAGCGGAAGATAGGTTTCTTCCTTTCTGGATTAATGTCCCATCACTGATTGGAGGGTTTTTGACTCATGGCTTTTTATTTTTTTATCTGTTCTGTTTGGTCTCTGTTATTGTTGTTCCCCTCCTTTTGTTTGTCGGTGCACACAGAGATGTACTGCCCGCAGCAGCGTATGGTACCCTCAAACACAGTCAGAACAAAGTGCTTTTCCCAAAGGGCTTTTTCTGTATAACATTGCTAAAATGTTCTAGAGTGATGTTTGCTGCCTTTATTAGTAATGCAGTGTTGGCTTTCAGTTTGTGGCCTGATTTAGTCCCCAGATTTTTCTAATCTACTGCTGTGCAGCCACTAATTGCTTTTCTCGTGGGTGGACACTTGATAAAATGAAACTCAGTAAGAACAGCTGTGTGTTACTCCTATACCTACGTAGGCTAAAACAAAATCAATCTCAGATCATTTCCTTTTAGGTAATTCTGAGTTACACACGTGGCTAGAGACATTAATACATGCAGACAGTAGTAAATGTGTAATAAGCAGCTTCATTTTTTTTTCTCCTTACTTGTTTTTCAGTTTTGTCATGTGGCGTGGAAGGGGTGCGCACAAGTAGCTTGAAATTTAATTCTCATTTTTCCCTAATATTTTCAAGCATATAGGATTGTTTTATATATAATCCTTCCTGTGCTTAACTATTATTTTGATGCAGCTAAAAGTGTAAATATAGTTGGTAGGATTATTTTCTTCCAAACCAGGTTTTAAAAAAAAGTGTGAAATAGATGGGGAGCAGATTGTAAACAGTAATTTCTGTCTGTTCAGTCAGTTCAGGATATTTTCTTGCAAATTGATAAATCACAGGAAAAAAAGGAACATCAGGAGAAGAGGTAACACTTGTATTGAATCCTGTGCGAATAGGGGGAGTTGAATCAGAAATTTCCCCTGTGGAAAATTTCAAACACATCAAAAAGCAAGTGACTGAACTACATATGAAACCACAGTTGTAGCAAGAAAATAGTATCCTTATGTTCCTTATGTCAGGATGACCTAGCCACATTAGCCATCAGCTGGATGCTTTAAAAATGATTTTATTTATCACTTCCATATTTGTTTTCCTTTCCTTTCTGTCTGCCTTACAAAATTTTCTCTCTGAAGCACAGAGAATGTTTTGGGACAGATCAGCTGGCAAAGGCTGTTTTTAACCTTCAGTGTAGAGTTTCTCTGGCTTTCCTACACGCATGGTCCTAGTGCAGGGTTATTATTATGGTTTGAAGCTTTTCTTTATTGATCAGTTTGCTCTGAACTCTGGTTGCTGCAGCTGGAGGATATAGGGCATCCAAAATGGAATACTTTACTCTTGCATTTTAGTGAGCAAAACCTCGTTGCTTACAGCTCTCTGTTGTTACATCTCATGATAATGCTAGCTTGTCTTGCAGCAATAATGTTTATTTACAACACCTGATCCACTGTAATCTCTGGTTGTTATTCTGTAGACCTTGTGTCTAAGGTGTAAACACCTGTGTGAGTTTTCAGGGAACACTTCATTCTCAGTAAATGAATCATTTATTTATAGTCCAGTAAACTAATTCAGGAGTCTTCGTTTATTTGGCCAGGAGATGGCTGTACCTAGCCATGCCCAAGGGACACCAGCCTTTCTAAAAAAATGGTAGGCATTCTTTGAAGATAAGTATTTACTTGAGGACAATATTATTCTATGAGCTTTAGCTGTAGAAAACTCCTGAAAGCAAGATCTGTGTTTTAAGTGAAAACCTTATGGGGAAAAACACAGGTGAGAAGATAGAGTTGTCCCTATGTTGTTATGGTATTTGGTGAAGGTTTTTTGCTGAAGTTTGGATGTGCTTGCAAAAACTGCTTAATGTCCCAATGGGTTTTAGCAGCATGAAATGATGGGAGAACCTTTCAAAGCTGAGCTAATAGAAGTAGATATAGTATAGGGCTGCTTTTAAAAAATTTCTGACAGTTTGCCTCCAAAATACATAAAATACTTTAAAATGTTTATATTATAAATATTTTTGTTAGTGATTTCAGGACATTTTTTATTGTGTAGACTGCGCAAAATGTTACTGCTAAGGGAGCAGAGATCTGTTAATGGACATTCTGGGTCGTTCTGGTTGTTCTTCTGGTCCTGAATGTTACAGTGCAAAGGTAAGAAGTACAAGAACACAATTTGGATGGACTTTAATGCAGTATATTAAGGCAGTGTGTTCTGCCTCCCAGAAGCTACTAGTAGTTGGATCTTAATTCAACAGGTGGGAAGACACTCTGAGGTTTTATGTGGAATTTTTAATCAATAATCATGGTGTCTTTTACATTCTTTTAGAACATAACCATATGCTATTATAAGGAGGAGGAAAAACTCAGCCTAAAGTAGTCTAAGTGTTAGGGCTTTACTGTATAAGCAAATAGAAAAATGTTATCTCAGTGCTTCAGAAGCAGACTGCAAGCTTGCTGGAGAAACATGGTACTTCTTTGGCATAGGTCCTGGTCCTTCCTAAAACGTTGCATGTGGTAGAAGGAAGGAGTTCAAATTTTTGGCATTATGGACATAAGCTAAGGGTGGAACATTTTATTCAGGGTTCAAAATGACTACTTGTGTGTAGATTGAGTAAAATCTAAGTAGCCTGGGGTTTGGTTATTGTCATTTCTTTGTGGATGGATTAAAGTAGAGAATTCTGCAGCTTGCTTGCCTGGTTCTTCCAGGACAATTTGGCAAGACCTGGATTTGTTCTGATTTGTATAAATGTTTTTGAACAGTAACATCTGGAGAACGTGTTCCAGACTCATTACACAATAGTACATTTTGTTCATTTTCATCTTAAATAGCCAATTCTTTTTTTAAGATTTACAGTTGGAAAAAGAAGAAAAGTTATTTGAAAACTTGCTAAAATGTAGTGTGTCCTTTTACACCTTTTGTATATGTGGGATAATGGTATAAATCAGTCTCTGTCAGAGCTAAATAGCTTTTATTTTAGTTTTGTTTTTCTTTTCAATTGTTCTGATAGTGTGCCTGATGTGAAAACAGTATTTTATTTATTTGGGACTTGTTAATATTTATTATGTTTCTTTTCATATGTTGTAAACCTGTTTGAGGGAAAGATAAGGAATATATTTTTAATATAGAACTTGATACTCAGTACAGAGCTTAAGAAAGCTGTTCTTACCTTTTTAAGGTATTTCAAGATACATTGCTGGGCAAAAAAGTATGTGCTGCTGAACTTCATAAAAATGGAATTTTTCACTTCAGAAAATACTTGCAGTGAAACATGTAAAAATAATATTTTGATAATACCATGTCAAGGAGGATGAAACTTTGTGTATTTAAGACCCAAGATGGAATTGATGAGCATAACTAGTCTTTGCAGTCTGTATTAATACCAGGTCTACAAGCACATTTTGTGTACCTTCTTTGAGATGTCTCTCTTTATGCTTTTGCTATTCCATAGGTGGAATTAATTGATTCTCAATTTCTCGGCTTAGTCCTGCAATTCCCTCTGTTGCATTTGTATGTTTATTTATCCCACTCATCAACTGGGGTTAATTCAATTTCTCTGCTGTTTTTTCTGCTCTTGAGTTTGGTGGTAAGAGGGTGGTAATTTCAATTTAAAAAGGTGCTGCAGACTTTATTACAGTGAATAAAACTCTCAAGAGTTTTCTCGGAAGTAATTTGCTTGAAGCCTAAAAGGGTGAAAAAAGTCAAGACTAATATCGAAGTCTGGGAATTGTCTAAGCAGATTTGCAGCAGAAGCACTTTGAGGTGCAGGTTAATCTTATTTTGACTTGATTCAGAGCCATCTTCCAGTGACCAGGTTGACATAACATGCTAGTCATTTTTAATAAAAGATCTCTTTTATTTTAAATTTACAGGAACATTAAATCCTCAAAACCTGGCACAGGGTTTTCACACTTATATGGAAGCACCAAGTATAGACCCGTTCATTAATTTTTCTCATGCACATGCTTTGCATTATAAAGGGACAGGCATGGTTACCAGTGAGATTTGTAAGATGGTTTTCATTACTGCAGGTTACTGGTAACTGAGCTCTTTGCTCCTGAGTACTTCTACAGCAGCATGACATCCTTGCTCTTGTGTTGAAAATACTTGCTTCACAATTCCAGCATGCTTTCATATTTACTATAAAATACATCTACACTACTGATAGTGAGAATCTGAGAGAGGGTAACTTGTATTTGACATTTTTGCCTATCCTTGATTTGTCATCCAGATATTGTGCGCAGCTTATTACAGCAGAATTTTCATTAACAGGTTGCAATACTTAGCTTTGATAGCTGTTCTGTGTTTCCTGTTGGATCTCTCTCATGTCATGTGATGTTGCAGACGATGTGAAAATGCTCCGAACTGACCTAAACCTTGTAATTTAAGCTGGTGTGTTGTCCTCTGCTTATACCCACATACAAGTATTTGGTAGATGTCAATTTTGGGCATATTTTTGCAATTAAGCACTCTGTCATCTGGCATAGTTTCTCATGTCAAACTGTATGTCAGTTACGCTTTTCTGCTAGTGTGCTTCTCACAGCAAAATTTTTTTGTAGTTTAAAAATGAATGTTTAATCATAGCTGGAGGGATATTTGAATGCCTTGCTCAGTTAGGCATTGCTGTTTTTTTATTTAGGCTGCAACTGGGTGTACGAGGCGGATGATGGGGAGGAATTCAGTGTGGAGTGGGCAGCCCGCATGAATGTTTTAACTAGCAGTTCCAGTTCAAAGCGTTCTCAACAAGTCATTCTCTTACTCAAGATGATGCGTTTTCCTTCCAAGAGCTCATTAGATCACAACTACTCTTTCACCTCTTCTTCCTCCAAGAGTCTCTTAGAGAAGTAAAAAGAAATTCTGGTGAGGAAATTTGGCACTGAGATGTGAGCTGTTTTTCAAATATTTCCCTAAGTGTGTGGATCTGAACCAGTACTATTTTATCGATGTCATCAAATGCTTCCATCAACAGAACAGGTACAGGCATAAAAAGTTTTGGCAGTGAGCATGTAGCCCTGTTTGGGGCTATTAGTAAACCATAGAGTATTAAGGGTTGTAATGAGAAGATCTTGAAAGTCATCTGTTTCAAACCCGTACTCAACACAGAGTTGAGTTTAGGTTGCCCGTGATCTTGTCCAGGTGAGTTTTGAACATGTCCAAGGCAGAGGCTTCTACAACCTCTTGGGACAGCTTATTCCAGCATCTGACTATTGTTACAGTGAGGATTTTTCCTTTAATGTAATTAGTTTACTTTTTTGCATCAGTTTTTCACCTGACATCATGTACCTGAAAAGAATCTGGTCTTCCCCCTGTTCATACTACTGCTTGTCTTTTACAGTCTTCCATTGTAGAAGGATTAAATGACTTGCAAGGTTACCAGCATCCAAAGCTAAGCCAAAGCTTTGCATTAACCTCCACCAACTCCTCCCACTTCTTCCCTGAGAAAGGGAGAGAATTACATAATATAATTTAATATTTTTGGTTTATTCTTTAGCTTTTGGTGGCTGCTAGTTTGTCACAAATGACAGGAAATCTGAACTGGGGGAGAGGGCTAAAAAGCAAGTCTTTACTCTTTGCTTTAGGAAGGCAGAGGTGTTTATAAAGTTTTCCTGGGACATTCTTAATGCTATATTCGTGCTGTGAACTTTTAGAATTTACTGAGTTTTACTAGAAAGTTTTCCTTCCAAACCTGAAATTTGGTAACTGCAGATAGTAAGAATTTCTAGGTAATTGAGGAGATTGCTCCCTGTACATGGTAACCTTTTCTTTAGTTCTCCTGACTCTGATACTATTTGTGGTCTTTGAGAGTGAAGGTTAAATGAAAATGCAATAAACATGCTTTTCTCCTGAGGGAATCTTGGGGTAGAAGAGATGAAAGTGTAGTTGTGATCTAATAAGCTTGGAAGAAAAATGCATCATCTTGAGTCGGAGGATGACTTGTTGAGAACACTTTGAGCTAGAACTACTAGTTCAAACATTTGTGTTCCTTCAAATGCGTGATGTAGTAACTGGGGACGACTTAAAAGGAAAATATACCCTTCAGCTGTTCCTAATTTCCAAATTACTTGAAGTGCTTTTCTGAAGTGTTGGTTATGTCAGTGACGTATATGGTAAACCTGTGAAGAATTCCTGTTCTTACCAGTTGCCAGGCAGAACAGGTGTCCTTTACTCTGGGCAACACAGTGGTGACAAGTGGTTCAAAAGGATGCATTTTTTTATGTGATTTTCTTTTTTGTCCCCAAATGAAGCATAGTTAAGACTCCTGTGAACAAGTGAAGCCATGTAAGAAAGACTTACCTTTCATTTGATCTTTAAAACTTCTGTTTAGAATAAGAAGTCAGCTCCTTTGTGGCAGAGTAGAGCATGATAGTGGATTTTGCAGCAGCAGAATAGGAAGAAGCTAATTCAGTTTAGTGCATGCAAACCTCATTTCTGACTGTTGTCAGCTGCTCACAGATTTTGGCAGCATGTTTTTTTGCTAACTTTTCTATCTTGCTGCCGTAATGTGACTTTTTGGAATATTTCTGGAAAATGTAATGGGAATGCCATGTAATTAGTTGCTAAATAATCAAAACCAAGTGTTGAAATTGTTTTGAAGGCATAGGCAGTGTATGGATATATGTGTTTCTCCTATAAGAGACCCAACTCACTGCACTTGACTTGAGATTTTACATTGACTCGACCGAGGGCTGAGACCTGGCCACTCAGCCCCGTGCTTGGTGAGTTATGCCAGAGGTATGGCTGGGTCCTTGAAGCCTGTTAGGAATGTTTGCGCGCACACAAATGTTCTTGGCTTTTGCAGGATACAGGGCTGGGGAGGAATAGGTGAGGAGTATAGCTAAGTTCTGTAAGTTGTTAGTCTGTGCACCATAGGTGAAAGTCATCTTCAGCAATTAAAAGCTACTGGCGTATGAAATCCTTTTCATTTCATATAATCACTTTTCATCAGTTAGGTAGGTGAAATAACATATTTTAACACAGCTCTGGAACAAGCAGCTTTTTCAACAAGATGCCACGTTAGTGTGCAAGGTTTCAAGACAAGAGTTAAACCATCTCTTGTGTCAGTGAACCTGAAGCTCTGCTTTGGACAAGTAGGTTTGAAATGACTATATTCAGCTGTAAAGTTAATGTATATTTACTGGTATTCCCTTTAGAGCAACAAGGCCCATTGCACACCTATTTTTTTAAAGCTGGAGAACTGTGACTAGGTTATCAGTAGAAAAAAGTGGTAGAACAAAATGATTAAAAGTAACAAGTTAGTAGAACTATTTTTTGTTAACCATGGAGCTCTAAAAGAGCTGACTATAAATTCACCAAATTTACTTGCTGTTTGGCCTGCCCTCTCATATAGTATCAGAGAAATGGAAGACTACAAGTGTCACTGGTTGTAAAAAGGGGCTTAAAAGGGATGGTGGGACCAAGAAAGCTTGAATGTTGGATAGATTATGTTAATTATGCTAAGAAACAGAATTAGTAGATTTATGTAGAGGTACATCTATGAAAAATCCTAGCTATTCTAGGGTTAGAAAAGGTCTTTAAAGGCAGGACTGATAGGAAATCAGTAATTTCTATTTGAATTTTCTAGAGAAAGTCCCTGGTGAGTAGCAAAAAATCTAAGCTGCTGGAGCTTCCTTTTCTTTCCAGTCTTTTCTGCATGTGCAGCCTGACTGCTGCAGTTGAACTCCTAATATATTTAGCTTCTTAGACTTTTCTATTTGACTTCTAATGGATGTTTTAAATGGAAGTCAGTGAGATCATGGGGACAAATAAAATGCTATCCACGTATATGGTTAATACTGTTCAGTACTGACATCTTTTAAGATGCATTTTTTTAACACCAGTGATGTAGAAGTATTTTGAAAACAAAGCACACTTCTCCTTTGACTAAATCACCAGCAGTACCCCTTAAAGCACCCAAAGGGTCCACTGTGGACTCGTGCAGAGTGATACGAAATTACTCAGAATTGGAACATTGGGTGTTAATGTGTTAACATTATAGGAGATTGAATATTGTTTGAATATCTCAGTTTTGAAGTTAAATTAAGACAGGAACATGACTCCTTGAAGTTACTGAAATCTGAAATACTTTTTTCGTGATGGCTTGGAACAAATAAAGATGAAGCAGCCAAACATTAATGCACAATAATCGACTACAAATGTCTGTAAACATGTTCTGTTAGGTTGCTATGAAACTCTTTATTCCTGGCGAATGAGAAGATGACTGTGAGAATGCCTTAAAGCTGTTGTCTCTTACACAAAGGGTCAGTGATAATTTGAACGTTTGTGGGGTACTCTTTGTTCTGAAAATCACAAAGATTGCTCTTTTTTTTAATTTAAGTAAAATTGAACCCAGTATTGCTTTTTTTCTTAATGCTTGTTCTTCATCATTTCAGATTTTCCCTATTAGGGAAATCTTCGAGAGTGTTTTTTCACTTCCTTAACATGCATCTAGTCTTACTACTGAGTTACTAGGATGGAGAGGTGAGAGGAATAGTCTTTTTTTTTCCACATAACCCTGTTTGCCATATTGCTTCCCTCAGTACCTTGCAAAGGGCACCGACCTGTTCAGATGGCTGAAACCGGGGATGTTTATAAAGCCAGGCAGGTTAATTGAAAGCACACCAGCGTAATGTCTTCCTGCAGAGGCTGACGCACCTGCCTTCAGAGAACGTAGAGGTGCTACTTTCACCTGGACTCACAAGTCAGCTTGTTAAGTTGGTGTTAGTTTGTTTTGAGCTGCGTGGCTGACGCAAATCGTAGGAGAAGAACACATTTTAGGAAATGTTTCTTTGTTGGTAAGGAAATGATATGTGGAAACACAAAGTATGTCTGGGTTATTTGTCTGCTTCAGTCAGATTTCAGGTGAAATCTGACTCAGCTGGTTTGCAGAGGGTGATGTGAATGGCTGTTTATCAAAATGGTCTTCCTTTTCACATTTTGAAAAAGAGTGAAAAATAAGAAAATGTGAAATAAAATAGATAAAAATACATAGGCTTAATTCATTTAAATGCTAAATATTTAAATATTTTATATTAGTTTTAGCAATGATTTTCATGCTGTATCAATAAAAATAGATGGTTAAAGCAACGCCATACAGTTTTTAATGTTTGGGGAAATTAATAAATTAGTTTTATCCTAATTATCCTATTAGATTTTATAAAGAAAGCCCTACCCCTCAAAACTCTACCCAAGGTTGTTTTCCAATCTAATAAATAGTAAAGTACTTCAGGATTTGCTTTTAAGGGGTCAATATTATTATTTTAATGCTATAATCAAAACCATTCCTGAGTAATAAATCTCATTCATTGAGTTCCCTAGCTCAGTCTTCTGTTTTAAGCCATGATGCTTCAGAATTGTGCCTTTAGTCCTGAAAGTCCAAATTAGGTGCTTCACACTCTTCACATTACAGCTCTTGTTACATTTCACTTTTGCTTTATTGATTTTCACTTCATTTTATTTCATCATACTCCATTCATAGCAGCATGATGCCTCTAATATCTCAGTAGTATTTCAGCTGTTTTATCAGGATGTATTTTATATTTTGAATTATAGAGTGACATACTAGTGTGAGGAAGCTAACATGCTTCTAAATTAATTCACCACCCTAAATTGACATTAAAGAATTAATTTTCAAGTTTGTATCAATTATTAGTTAAAAGCTCATTTTACAGGATTGTTCAAATACATTTCAATTTTTGTGTGAAGGTGTAAAATTATTTATGGAACCTCTGTATTAGGCAATTTCAGTGTACTCTGAAAAAGTTATGAAGAGTAAGGTTAGGTAAGCTATAAGTCTTATATCAAAATATGCTATAAGCAAGTGAAGTGAAATGAAATATAGTGATCTGCCAATGGATTTATAAGAAGCAGGAAAGTAGAAAGTAGGAAAGAAAATTACCAACATTACCGTACGTCTTCATAATGTTAAGATATTTTTAGCTTATTAAAATAAGATTTGTTTTAAATTAAAATTTAAATATATCAGTGAAAGAGAAGGAAATCAAGATGGCTACTTCATGGTGTGGTATATAAATAAAAAGGAGGGAAGGAGCTGTTTTCCAAGTTTTTATGGTGTTACAGATGGTATGGGTACAGGGACAGCTCTCGTGGTTTTATCTGAAGCAGGGCTTACGCACCTTCACAGTTGTGGTGGTAACGCCTGGGGCAACTGCACATTTGCATAGGAAGTTTATTTTCCTCTCTCTTTGGCCATGATGCCTGTCAGCAGAGAGAGTGCACCAGAGGATGCGATATAGGAACTGAGTTTACAGCTCCTTCATGAATGAGAACAATTTACACAGCAAACAGTCCCTCTAGGGGAAAAATAATCTTGCATTCCCTTTGTTCCCAGTGTCTTGTATGAGAAATTGTGGCATGTCCTGCAATTGTGGCAGCTCTTTGGACTTGGTGTTGGCTTGTGTAATTTCACTGACACCACCAACATTGTAGTATCATTTAATGGCATTTTTTTTTTAACTTGCTTTAAATGAATGTTCCTGGTAGAGGGGAAAAAAAGAAAAGGAAAGCAGAGGGAGAGCCAAAAACATATTCACTGATATATATATATACGTACCTACATGTGTATGGACAGGATACGAGGATGATACTAGAGTGGTGTGTGAAAATGAAAGGTGTGTACTTTAAAGATCTGTAAAGCATGCCTCCCTTTAGTATATTGCAAATACAGCCTTGGACAATGGTTTTCCCTAATCATCCCTTTCTGAAAACTTCTGTTAGCTTTCCTTTTTCTAGTTGAACTTACAGCTATTGAAATTAGGAGTCCTCCTAGTAACAGCTTTTCCTCTTACTAGTTTAGTCTGGTTTTTTGGTTAGTTATTTCATGGTTATTTAGTTATCGTTTATTTATTTCATAGCCACTGGCGTGCACTGCGCACATTTTTTCCATCCAATTTGAAGCCTTGGCATTTTCATGCATGATGGATTCCTATAGAAACCTACTGTCTATTTCCCAGTGTTCTAACTAGAAGATTCAATAGCAGACTGAGATTTTTCTGCTGTCTTCCTTGGCAAAAAAGTAGTGCTCGCAAATATTGTAAATATGTGTTATAGAGGATATTGTAGTGGTGTTTCATCTCCTTCCCACTCCTTCTTTTTAATTTCATGAACTGAACAATTTTGTCTGTAGCCATCTATTAGATTGATGCGTATTTGGGATCTGAAATGACTGTTGCACAGAAATATGTCAGGACTAAAATACCTTTTGCACTTCCATAGGGAAGAAATGAAATGAAATGTTTCAGGTTTGTAGCAGGAACAGCATTTTTTTGTCTTGCCTTGGAGACAAAGCAAATAATTTAAATGTGGCCTTACCTTGTGAGAGAAGGCTGATAAGAATGGGCACTGCTGATGGGGAGTGTGGACAAGGGGCCGTGTACTTTTGTACAGGTGCTCCTGTACATCTGTCTGCCTTTGAGTAGGGACAGTTACGTCTCAGTGCCTGGAAAAAACATGAAAGAAAAAATAGCACTTATCTTAATTGTAAACGTTTTAAAATGCTTGTAAGTATTGTTTACTCCCGTATAAGCATGAGAGGTATGCATGTTTAAGTGTGAGTACATCAGAACAGATTTTCCTTCAAGTGTTAAGAACGTTGTAAGTGACAGAAACTATTCTTTCATTTGTTTCTCCTTTTCTTCCTCTGAGTTGTTACAAGTTAAAGTATCTGTACCTGTATGAATGGTTATTGTTTCTATGCCGAAAAAAGCCCATCTAAACAGCCATATGCTTAATTGCATGTGACTTGTTTTTAAATAAAATATTTCTGGGACAGTATTTTCCACTTAGAGCTAGTGTATTGAAAGAATTTTGTGTTGTTGGTTTTTATTTTTAAATAGGTAAAGACAGAGTTTTCAACACCCCTTTATGTGAACAAGGAATTGTTGGCTTTGGTATTGGAATTGCTGTTACTGGTGCTACAGCCATTGCAGAAATTCAGTTTGCAGATTATATTTTTCCAGCGTTTGATCAGGTTAGTACTTATAAATTTGAGAGCTGTTAAAAGAAATCTTACAACTGTTTAAATTACTCTTCTCCTAGCATTAGTACTTGGTTTGAATATGCAATTTTTGCAAATATAACCACTGCTGTATTACTAACATTTATGCATGCTTTAAGTAAACAGGCATAAACTGCAAACAGTACTAGTACTGTACTGTAAACAGTAAACTGTACCAAGGCCAGTTTGAAGGCTTATTGAATAATGGAAATTAAAGATGTGGCTTGAGGCAAATGTCTGTTTGTTTTCATTTTTGGTTTTGTGGGTGTGTTGGCTTCAGGAGCCTTAAATTCAACAGCCTGTGTCTTNGTGTCTTCTGAACAGTCTCTTATTTCTGCATACAGCTGCAGCTGGCCCTGTGTCCACAGGACAAAGTACCGATCTGGACTGGGCTGATTGACAGTATGGAATGAGGAAACAACTGGGTTATAAGGCTACCCCTGAGGCCCAGGCATATAACTTGAACACAATCAATTATTGGTTTATTTGCCTTGGAAAATGTTTGTCTTTGCACTGACTTACGGTATTCCTTTGCTTCCAATTCCATCCTCTGAATCCCGTGCATGGAACAGATGATGTAGTTACATTGCATGTTTTGAAGTGTCTTGATGCATAACTAGAGGCATTGAGCTGAATGTTACTTTTCTATAT
>WEIT01003309.1:88043-106697 GCA_013389985.1 Dryoscopus gambensis | reverse complement strand
TTTATGTTGGAAAAAACCTACAAAATCCAGGCATTAACTTAACACTGCCCAGTCCACCACTAAATCATGTCCTTAAACACCACATCTGAATGTCTTCTAAATACCTCTAGGGATCGTGACTCCACCACTTGCCTCTTCAGTGTGGTCTAATGTTTTTTGGTGAAGACATTTTTCTTAAATGTCCAATAGAAACCTCTCTTGGCACTACGAATTTTGCATTTTCCACAAGACTGAGACTGGACTGACAAAATTCAGTTTCTAATAAGAATGGATTTTGAAATGTAATTTCTTTCTATGGCTAAAATTACATGCATCTGTGATTCATGCAGTATTTCTTTAAATAGAGTAGAACCTTAGGGAAACTGGGGGAGGAGAGGGCCTCAGGTGGTTATCTGGTCTAGCTTCCTGTTCAAAATAGGCTGAACCTCAAAGTTGGGTTGGGTTGCTCAAGACTTTGGCCAGCTTAGTTTCGAAAATATCTGAGGATGGAAATTCCACAGCTTCTCTGGCTCTTATTCTATAGTTTTTTGACAGAATCTGTGTTTTTTCTACTTTAGATAGTGAAATACTGTGATTAGCTTCCTCCTTGGCTTTCTCTTTTTCACAGGGTAAGCAAACCTAGTTCCCTGCATCTCTTCTCATATGCCATGTGCCTCAGCCCCCAAAGCAACTTAGTGGTTCTTTACTTTACGTGTTCCGGTTCTTCGGTGCTTTGTAGCTGCATGTCCAAAGCTGTACACAGTATCTATCCCTGGTCTGGCCTTGTGTGTACCAAATAAAAGGGGATAATCACTTCACTTGATCTCCTGGTTTTGCTTTTAGATCCAGTGTATGTTGATAATATAGAGATTTACTGAATATTCTGCTCATATTGTCTCTTTTTCTGTGTGCACACAGGCAGTACTATTCCATAGGAACACAGCTAACAATATAGAGGAGAGGAGGGACACAGTGAAGACATTCCATCTGTCAAAAAGGAACTGATAAACTTAATAGGAACCAAAAAGGTTTAGGGCTGCACATAAAGTTAGCAATGCTTCGTAGAATTTGAATTGTAGCTTGAAGCTTATAGTATAAGTTAAAATATCACTTTATATCAACAATATTTTTGCACCATCATATGTGGTATAAAGATCCTTATTTTGTTTGCATTATTTTGTTTTGAGACAAACAGGAATTGATATTGCAACTCTGTAGCCGTAGATCAGATAAACTGACCTTGTTTACTTCCAGTTGTTTAATTGCACGGAAGTTTAGAGTGGGAAGAAAGCTCATGGAAACTGATGTGTGGATGAGGAAGCTGTTGTTAGTTATGAAGACGTTCCATACTACTGGCAATCATTCAGTCTTTGTTTATTGCATTTTGGTTAATGTATTTTTATAAATATATTTTAAAAGCTTAATGCTTGCAATAAAATATTTTAATTAGCAACTTATAAATAATTTAGATTAGTTTCTATAGTATTTTATAGCTATAGAATAACTTCAATGGAATCAGAAGAAAATTCAACACAACAAATTTAGCAGCTCTCCAAAACAAGGATCAGTGAAGTTTCTTGTGATCTCAGTATCTTATGAACAAAACTGCAGAGTCAGTCACTTGGGATTTCTGTTCCTGTGACTCAAGGAGAAGGATATGTCATGATTTCTTAAAATTAATTTTAAAAAATTTAGATCTGGCTTTCATATTTCTGTATTGCTAGTTCAGTATACTTCTTGGGATGGGCTTTTTTCCAGTTTTATGTAGTCAGGGGAATTATTCAGAATCAGAAGGTTAGTTTCTGTTCTTTAATTTTCAGAATGGAAAATTCTTTGTTGTTTACAGTTTTCTTAGAATGCACATACATGTGAAATCATTGTAACTGATTTTAAAACTGGTGAAAGTACTTTTTTCACAAGAATTTCAGCTTGTGACATAATTAGCTCTATGGTTGCTGGAGCTGCAGATTTAAACAAATTACTGCAGTATTTCCTTCACTGAGTCCTTAACAGTACAGTTTAAGTAACAGCATTATTTACTCCTTTAGTAGTTGATCGTTGTAAGCAAAAGCAATATGATGAACATTGCTTTTTTAACAGAGTAATCTTATTTGAAGTATTGATTAGGACATGGTCATTATCATCCATAACCTCTTTGGAGGAGAAGAAAAGGTCAGTTGCCCTTCTTAGTCCTGCTTTTAACTTTAAAAAAATGTCATGTGTCTTTTATCTGTACAAATGCTAGGAGTTGTGTCTACATTGAAAATCATTGGGAATTTACTGTCATTACAATAAACCTAAATTGGAGAATGTTTAAATATGGAAATCATTGCACAAAGCTGTTATTTATCATCACAAACACATTTGGCATGTGTAGGTGTTTTATGTTCCTTTGATCTTTTATTTGTCAGTATTACAAGAATATTGTAGTATTCTAGTATTATATACCCTCAAACTTCTGATGGCACTAATTTTCCCATGGTGTAGCAGTCATATTTAATTATATTGACAATATCAGTGGAAAATATTTTGTAAGCATACTTTTAATCTAGGATTTAAAGAAAGAATTAAGCACCACCAAAATAATTATTAAGATTTTAGATAAAGATTCATGGGAAATTACATAGAGGACAAAAACATCCTTGTATTTAGTTTTCTAGACTAAATATGAGCAAAGGATAATGGGCACTGAAGAGACCATTCATGTTAGCAGTGTGTTTAGTGTTTTGAGCAAGGCGGATGGTATCCAGAAAGAGTTCAAAGAGCTTTTTGTAGTTGGAAATGAAAGGTTAATTAAAAGCAAACTCAAAAAACTAAGCTCAGTAATTCTGTTTTTACTTATCTAGCACAGCTGTAGTTACAAGGAGTTCCTGTAAAATGTTTTTCATCTCCAAAACCTTTTTTATTCTAAGCTGTTCCTGAGTGGAGTTGCTTTTCCTTATTGTTCTAGTAATGTGATGATTAGATATGGGATATAGGGAGTTTAGGGAATATAGGGCTTGCATTATACTTATTGTACTAAATATTCTGTTTCTTTTCTATTTTACTTGCTTGTGTAGATTCTGAATGGATACAGCTATTTTCATCTCTGCTGTGGATAATGTTCTCAAGCTTAAGTTTTGCCTTTGTAACTGCTGGTTTTAATATAAAATATAAAAAGCTCTGTTTAATTCAAATTCCAGATTAATCTGTTTCTTAGTTAGTGAAGGTCATTTTACTTCCAAGAAGTGCTGAACATACTTCTTGAGATTCGATGGATCAAAATCTCATTGTCTGAATGCTTCTCAGGCTTACTGTCAGTCACACTGGTTCTTACTAGTCCTGAAGTATTTTATCCCAGCCTCATCAACTACACTTTTAACATGTTGCTAGGAAAAGATGTCTCTCTTAATTCCAGAGTAGCATTTGTTCCTAGTAGTGTTGGGCTGAATTCTGATCTTCAGACAACTTAAAGAAGCCTCATATCCCCAGGGCTGGTCCTCAGGGGACCTTGAATCATCCTGATACCTGATGAAAGGACAATACAGAAGAGCTCAAGCCACTAAGGAGATCTTTCAAGTGCATTGACGTGACAGCAGCTGTCATGGTTGATTGTGGAACCAACAGGAAAGGTGTTTTGCTGGACCTAGTAATTATGAAGAATAGGTAACTGGTCAGGGATATGAAAGCCTGGGCTACAGAGTCTGTGAGAGGATGGAGTTCAGGATCCTAAGAGGAGGAAGCAGGGGGAAAAAGCAGGACTACAGCATTGCATTTCAGGAAAATAGACTTCATCCTCTTCAGAGCTCTTCTTGGAAGAATCTCGTGGACTATGACCTTGAAGAGAAGAGAGGTCTAGGAGAGCTGGCTGATAGTCAGTAATCACTCCCTCCAAGTTCAGTAAAGGACCAGCCCAATAAGCAGAAAATCAAGCCAAGATGGCAGGCAAGGATGAGCAAGGGTGTCCTAACTGAACTCCAACATAAAAAGGAAGTGTACAAAAGTTGGAAGGAGGGACAAGTGACCCAGAAGTATAGATGTCCTGTCCAGTCTTGTGGAGGTGGGACCAGGAAAGCAAAAGCTGGTCTGGAGAGGGATATAAAGGGCAAAACCAAAAGATTCTACAAGTACATAAACAGCAAAAGGAAGACTGGGGAAAATGTGGGTCTGCTACTGACTGGGGCAAGAGAGCTTGTGACAAATGATTTGGAAAAGTCCAAGATGCTTTATGCTGCCTTTGTCTCAGTCTATACCAGTAAAAAGGGCTTTCAGGAACCCCAGGCCCCTGCAGCTAGAGTGGAAGTCTGGTGCAAGGAAGACTTGTACTTGGTAGAGGAGAACCAGGTTAGCGAGCAGTTAAATGAACTGGTCATACATAAATTGATATGGTTTAATGTTTTGTACCCATGAGTGCTGATGGAGCTGGCTGAGGCCATTGTGAGGTGACTTGATTATTTTGAAATTATCATGGCTATTGGGAAAGCAGATATCATTCATGTCTGGAGGAATAGAAAGAAGAAAGCTCTGGGGAACTTCAGGCTCATTGACTTCAGTCCAATCCCTTAGGAGATGATAGTGGAAATCCTCCAGAAAAGGACTTCAAAAGTCATGAAGTGCTGCAGACCGTTCTCTGCAACCTTCTGGAGACAGCTTGGCCCATAGAAGAAATCAGGAAAGGCTCATTTTGTATATATTTCAGCAGATCTTTATTACCAGCCGCATGGCCAGGAGCCAGCACACAGACCGAGCAATCATCCCCGAACCCAGGGTTCCCCGGGCCGGGGGAACATCCTGGGACCAACTGAAACATAGAACTTGGGTACATGTGGCCAGGGCAGGGGCAGGGGAGACCCCGTGCTCAGACCATGCATCCACCCCAGGGGAACAGAGGGGAGAACCCTCAACAATGAAGGACCAGAAGACGATCATGAGTAGCCAGCATGGATTTACAGAGTAGTTTACTCATGACTGGCCAACCCTGGCAGCCTTCTGCAACTGGTAGACAAGCAGAAGGCACTGGATGTTGTTTACCTCAACTTTGTAAAGCCTTTGACACTTACGTCCCATAATACCATAGACAAGTTGACAAAGTGTGAGTTAGGTAAATAGACAGTGAGGTGGATACAAACTAGCTGAATGACCAGGCCCAAGTTGGGATCAGTGTCACAAAGTCAAGTTGGAAACAAGACACTAGAGGTGTACCTAGGGGTCAATACTGGGGCAAATTCTATTTAACATCTCATTAATGACGTGGATGATGGGACAGAGTATACCTGCAGGAATTCCACGGATGATATAAACATGGGAGGAATGACTGGTACATGAATGGTTGGGCCACCACTCAAAGGGACCCCAACAGGCTGAAGAATTCTCATGAAGGTCAAAAAGGTGAAAGGCAGAGCCCTGCATGTGTGGAGGAATAGCCTCGTTACACTGAGTTGTAAAGCAGCTTGGCATAGAAGGACGTTGGGGTGCTGGTGGACAACAAGCTCAACATGAGTGATGTACACTTGCAGTAAAAAAGGCAAACAGCATTCTGGGCTATGTCAACAATAGTGCTGCCAGTGGCCATGGGGGATGATCCTTCCTCTCTGCACTGCTCAGGACACATCTGGAGTGCTGTCTCCAGTTTCCCAGTACAAGAGAGACACGAGTATATTGGAGTTAGTCCAGTTCAGGGCCACAAAGATGATTAAGGGACTCTCCTGTGAGGAGAGACTGAGGCAGCTGAGACTATTCATCCAAGAGAAGAGAAGGCTCAAGGAGGGGATTTTTACCTGTGTGCACAAATCAAGGATGGGAGGAAATGAAGACGAGGAAGCTGTGGTCTTCGCAGTAGTGCCCACTGGTAGGACAAAAGACAGTGGTGCAAATGGAAACATACGAAATTTCATCTGAACACAGGAAAAATTTTTACTGTGAGGGTGGTCAAATACTGGAACAGGTTGCCCATAGGGGTTTTGGAGTCTCCCTTTGTGGAGATACTCAAAACCCAACTGGACATGGCCTTGGGCAGCATGCTGTAGATGATCCTGCTTGAGCAGGGGGCTTGGACCACATGAGCTCAGTAAGTTCTTTCCAACTCTTAAATCAAGGCTGTAGCATCCTATGTAATGAGTGTGCTTACTAAGTAAGCTTTGGCCAAGCTTGTGATTGGCTAGCTCTTGTGATTTTTCTTTTTTGTTTTGGAATCTACAGGTAGTGATTTGGGGTTTGTTACAGAAAATTTTCTTGTAATATCACTAATAAGCATTTCAAGGGGCAAACTTTTTGAATAAGAAATTGTCAATATGCATATCTGTCGTACTGAAAAGGTCTTCAGAAAATGAAGAATGAAGTCATAACTTCTCTAGATAGTCTAGTGAATGCTGCTGTTTCAGCCTACCTCTTCTATATAATGCAGCAGAATCAAGCACAGCCCCAGCAGCTGCTCTCACAGTGCCCAGGAGGCCAAGCTATGCAGCTGCTGCATCACACAAACAGAGCAATTGCACAAAAGTTGGAAATTAATACTTATTGGTTTTAATTGGGTTTGTATCTTAGGGCTATGCTAGTTTAATTTATAGTTGCAGTTTCTTTTATGACCATATGTTATGTATAATACCAATATTTATATTTCTTTTTAATTTATAGGATGGAGGTCTGCTCCTAAATAATCCTTCTGCGCTGGCAGTTCATGAGTGCAAGTGTCTTTGGCCGAATGTTCCATTGCAGTGTCTGATTTCGCTGGGCACTGGTCGGTACGAAAGCGAGGTAAAGACCAACGTCACACACACCAGTCTGAAAGCCAAACTGACAAACGTTATCAACAGTGCAACTGATACAGAAGGTTGGTGTCTTAAGATACACCTGTACTGTGACTGTCTTCAGTTTTATTTTTTTTTCTTAGAATTATAGTTCCAGTTCAGAGAACAACCTTCAACCTTTTGTCTTTCCCCTTCTCCCCTCTACCAGCCCCATGAAGCATGTCTCTTGTAACTTGAAGCATGTCTCTTCGTAACTTACCATGTATAATTTTAGTACCAATATTACCTGTTTTCTGGAGGATAAATCTTTTTTATGTGAGCTTTAGGATAAAAGGCATATCCAGGAATTAATTTAAAAATCATATTTTCTTATATTTTGTTTTCCCATAACATAGAAATGCTTAGTAGTTAATATAGAACATTGATTTTCAACAGCTTCAGAAAAAGTGTTTGATTTCTGATCTTTTTTTATATATACTTTTACACCTGTACTTTTCCAAGGACTATACTGTATCCGCCACTCCTGATGACTTCCACTGCTGTCAGGAAGAGCCAAGCATCTGTTTTCTAAAATAATTTTGGTTCCTAGATGGGAGTACACTGGAACTCTAGCACTAGCAGTTTATATCTGTTTTGTTTCTATAAAGAGGAAATTTTGATATACAGATAATTTCCCCCTCCCCTTACAAAGGAAACTGACACTGCAAAAAGCAGGGGAACAAGAAATGCTCTTACAGTTTAGATCCCTTGCTGTATAGTCTCTGTCAACTGACTGTCACTAGTAGGAAAAAGCTAGATTTTGGATTGCCTTTTGATTTTTGCACAGTTGTGGAAAGGCAGTGGGAATTGTGGGAAAGAGATACGTGCTGTCCACTTTCTATCAGAAAGTTTCATTGCAGCTGAAAAATGAGGCAAGAAATTTGATGGGAAGAGGAAGAAAGGAAAGTTCATTGTGGAGACCAGGGGAAAAGAAATGGAAGGAGGGGAGAGTAGATGTGAACAAATGGGAACTTATATTACGAAGGAAAAAAGGGAGAGTATTAAATAGGGCAAGAAAGACTGGATGTGGTGAGACAAGAACAGACATAGATGAGTAATTTGCAGGAGAAGAGGCCAAGCCAAGAGGATTTCAGATTTACAAGAATCTTTTGCTGTGATCTTACCCATGATTTTTTTTCACTTCAAGCTTTTTATATGACAATAGATGTTTAAAAGAATGGAGGAACATGGTAAGAATGCAAAGAAGATAGAATGAATGCTGAAGGAAGTGATAGAAATGGAATTTTAAGTGAGCCAACAAAAAGATCTAAAGGGAGAGAGAAACAGATTATTAAAAAAACCCATACAAATGCATTACCCAATTAGTTTTTTATTATTTTACTATTTTAATGAAGTCATATAATTTAACTTGAATGTTTTAAAGTAACAGTTGTAAACAAAAGAAAGATTTAATCCTACATATTTTTACTTTGAGATTGCAGAAGAACATATATATGTCGTTTTCATAATTCTTACTAATGTTAGTACCAAATGTAACAAATCATGGGTGTCCTGAAATGGGCATATGCAAGTTAGATTCCTACTCTTCAGGATATGCTCTTACTTGTTAAGGAATGGAATGTAATTAAAAATCTAGATAGCTGCAAAGCCTACTTAATTGTCATACCAGTGTAGTTGTCGTGGAATAAAAGATGAAGCTTTTCCAGAGTAAAGAGAGCTACAGGGTCATTTATAAACCTTCTAATGAGAAAGGGGTTTGATGAGACAGTGGTAGATAAATGTTTACTCAGCAAAGCAGCACATATTTACTCTTACTGTGTCATTCCAGAGCAGTTGTTGTTCAGAGCACTCGCAGGACTGTTAGACTCTCTCATGTGAATTTAAATGTTTTCTTCGTTTGTTTTCAATACAGAAGTTCACACCATGCTGGATGCACTGTTGCCTCCAGATACTTATTTCAGATTTAACCCTCTAATGAATGAAGACATACCTCTGGATGAAAGTCGTAAAGAGAAACTCAGTCAGCTACAGACAGATGGAATTCGTTATTTAGAACGAAATGAAGAAAAACTGAGAAAAGCTGCAAAAATATTAACACAAGAAAAATCAGCTTTGCAGAGGCTTCAGGACTGGATAAGATTAAAAGCTGACATGTATGAAGGCCTGCCATTTCTTTCCAAATTGTGAATAAGTAATGCATGAATGATAAATGTAAATCTTGTTCCAGAAAATCCATTTGGTACTGTAAAGGAAGAACATTTATTTAGGGTAAATAACATCTTTGGAAAGCTATCAGAATTCTGGAGAAAGCCATTCAGGATGCCTGTTTTGTGCACACTTGTTACAAGGTTCTGTGATGTTAATTATTTTTGGAACTTAATGAATCTTAGTGTTGCTCTACTTTAATTTCTGAAAGTGGGTAAAACTCAAGATTATGAAAACAATTGTGCAATGCATTTTTGGATGTATGTACTATAATTACGGTGGCAGAAAAACTTTATTTATCAACTACCAGGCTTATTAAAAGTTAACAAAAAAAAGATTAAATCCTCATTCACTTTAGTGTAGGCAGTATACCTATTAGGCTCTTATGTAGGCAGTGAATTTAATAGAAATGTAATGTTCTTGCAAAAACTCTGCCTGTGTTAATTGCACTTTTACATCTGGAAGATAACATTTAAATATGTTTTTTTATTTTAGCGGATTTTGTACATAACAGTATTGAGTAAAATGTTTGGATGACTATAAATGGCCTATTAAATTATCAACACTAACTGGTATTTTTAGACCTTTCTGCTTATTGTTTTTATGGGAATAACTGCAGATTGATTAATTTGTTATTTGAAAATAATCCCAAGTCCCAAAACTTCACTTGAGCTGCTATTCCAGTTACAGAATAAAGGAAATAAAATCCTGAAATAGTTTGTATGAATGAGAAGGTTTCTTAGAGAAACTCTGCCAAACTTGAGGTGTATCTAGTCAAGAAGAAAAATTAGAAGTTGAAACATCAAATTATATAAATTTCCTTTTTGTCTTCTAACTTCCATATATGTGTTCTCCTGAAATTACCTCAGGGCTTTGAAGTTAATGTTTAGAACTTATTCCAGTCCTACTGCCCATTCCTTTGGGCATACTTCCTGCATATGCCATCAGGGTGTTGTGAGCTGTGACAACCTAGTGTGTCAAACAGCATTTTCAACAACAGGAAGGTACATGGGAGTTCCTCAAAACAGTGCAGGGAAATTTGAGGTAGACACAGCTGCTGTCACATGTTGGGCTGTACCTGTTAATAAGATTGTTTGCCAGGCTCCTGGGTGAGTGTTTATCTCGTAGACAGCTACAACACATGAAAATACTGACTAGATAAAATGTATGTTCTATGCAGTAGCTGAAACATCCAGTTTCACCAAAATCAGTGTATTTGTCACTTTGCTGTTTGGAGCTAATCACCTGCCATTGCATTATCTACTAAAAATAACATTTATTATGATAGTCACCTTCTGTCCTTGTTTAAGACATTGAAAATGTTATTAGGCTGCAGTTGGGAAAGGAACAATGAGGCAGACAGCTGAGATCCTTGGAGCTGCTACATAGTATTCTTTACTGTGCAAGAAAACATTTGATTGGGATGGGGTTTTTTTTAACTTTTGATATATTTTTAATTTTTACCTGTGTCATTTTACTCAAATATTCATCCTTTTCTGGTTCTCCCTCAGTTCTCTGCCTTGTGTGTGCCACACAAGGCAGAGATTTATGATCTTAATCCAACTTTCATTTATACAACCTCCCTTTTGCATTCCAATTACTAAGAACCGAGTAAAAGAATAATGATATCAAACCTTTCCCATAGATGTGAGATGATTCAAGCATATAAAAAAGAAATGTCAACATTATTGTGATAGAGGTACCTTGTACAGAGTGAAACTGTTGCCAGCATCCTAAGTCAAAACAGACAGTATCAGGTAGTCTCATGTAACAACATATGTTACATACTTCCTTCTCTGGCAAAGAGCAAAGTCACAGCATCATCCATGAGATATCAAAGGCATTATAATGAATTTGTAAGTTTTCAGTCACAGTTTCTTGGGGCAAATATTATCTAAGGAAATATGTCCCTTTAGTGAACAAAGTGATAACATTTCCATTTAATTTTTTTATATAAATAAAACCTCGTGCTCTGAGGATTTTATTTCAGCTAGGGTAAGATCTGTATTTGTGATGATACTGTTTTTGCTGGAAGCTGCTGTCTCATCTTCATTCACCTACTTTTTTCCCCTCCTCTTTATTGCTATAACAATATTTTTCTTAATTGCAGCTTTTAAAAGTACATATGGAATTGCGTTGCACTATAGGGTAATTAATTCAGACTGTTTTAGGCTTCTGTGCATATAAATTCACAAGGTGCTTGTATTGAATGCCTTCAAACCAAAATCTTTGATCCTTGGTGCTGCAAGTGCTGCACTGTCTATCAGGCACTAATTAAGAGTTTATTCTCCTCTCTAAACCTTTTTTAAATGTGGATATGCAATAGGTGTTTCACTTGAGCTGTAATTAGTTTTTAGTTACTTCAAAAAAAATTAGCAATTTGCCAGAAATGCTAGCTACTATACATGTGTTTCTACAGCACTCTCTATATTAAAGTAAAACTATTTTCAGGAAGTTTGAGGCATTGGCTGTGGAATACTGCATGGAATAAGAACTGTAGCGGAATGAGGACTTGCTAAATTAGGGAAAAGAATTTTAAATTAAGGGGGTTTATGGATAGGAAGCAGGGGAATTAGCACCGGGTCAAATACAAGCAGGTTTTAACTGATCATTGTGATGGACTGAAGAACATGATAATTCCCTTCACAGATGAATCTAGGAGGGATCATGAATATTTTGAACAATATGATTTCAGTGCAGCATGGATTTGAGAAGAAATTAGACTAGAATGAAAAAAGTGCCTCTGAAGAATAAAAATGTCAACAACTCTACTGCAGAACATCATATTAAGGGAATCCTGCTGTGAAAAAGTACCCCTGGAAATGCTGTGGGGCTATCCAGTTCAAAAACTGAAATTGACTCACAGCAGCTACAAAAATAACTGTATCAGTGCATTAGAGAATTCCCTGGCCAGGAAAATGTGAACAAACCTGAAAAAATTAGAACAATGTGATTTTTTTAATCTGGAATAAGCAATCACAAGAAGACAGTAAGTAGATAAATTCTAGGTACCTTTTGCATTCAGAGATGACTACAAGGTTTGTCTGACCAGATGAGTGTTACCATCTGAGTATGTGCCTGGTCTATATCCTGGAAACAAAATCAGGAACTTTATTGGTGTCCCTGCCCACAGCAATAGGGTTGGAACTAGATGATCTTTAAGGTCTCTTCTAACCCAAGCCTTTCTATGATTCTGTGAAGAGTTTGGGCTTTAGTTGAGAAAGACAAAATTTCAAATTTGCAAAATTGACAAAATGTCTTTGCTCTGATTTTGAAAGGCAGAAAGAAAGAGTCCAGACTAGGAAATGAAAAGGAATAGGCATAAAATAATCTCCCTTTATGCAAAGTCAGAAAGAGAAAACCTTCTTAGCTTTTCTTAGATAACCTTTGGTCACCTCTTAGTTTTGAATTATCTATGCAGAAGGAGATATTAATTAAAAGTGGTTTCATTACTAAAGGAAAGAAAATAAAACTTTAAAATATTGAAATGTGATCATTTGAAGATACTTCCTGTCAGTGTTCATTCCAGCAGTGAAATGAAGATACCAATTCTACTGCACAAGCTGCAGGCAGCCTCAGTTGAATATAATTATAGTTTTGGTCAGTGCTATTAGAGAAAGAGATATTCAGACTAAAACAGATGCAAAGAAGGGCTGCCAAAGGGAAGATTAGGAGAGTGTGGTTCGTTTCATCTAACAAAACAAGGGCTGGAAGGAGGGAGCCTGCTGCTGTTTTAAAATACTTCAAGAAGGAAAAGATAGTAGACTAAGGGACAACACTTGCATCAAACCAAAAGTGCTCAAACTTCGTCAGAAAGTAAATTTAACCAGAAAGTAAAAGGTGCTAAACCCCTGAGGAGCAAGGTTACAGAATGGCTACACAGAATTAAAAGAGCAAAAGAAACTGATTTAGTGTAAATTTTAGAAATCGAACTTCGGAAGGGGGTTGTGTAATGCACTGTGCCTACCAGTCTCCATGGCCAACTGAATGCCCTTAAACTATGAGGCAGGTGAGAACTCGTTAATCCCTCATATATAGCAGAATCCGTAGGCTTGTGTAAGTGTCTAACAGCTTCTTCTCTTTAGATCTAATAGATAAGGGTTATGTCTTGTCTTTGATCCATTACTTATATTGAATTTATTTTGCTTTTCTTGCCGAGCTAGTAAAGGGAGCTGATACAGGCTAAAGTAATACAAGACATATGACAGGTGAAAGAAAAATCTGGGATGTGCTTACTATTTGTTGGTGACATTAATTTTTCATCAGAGGTTAAAATACTTACATGCTGCTGGGTCAACAAATAGTGCTGGTTTTCTTCCATTACAAAATTTTTCTCAAAATGACAAGTATTAAATACAAACATAATCTGTTACAGGGGAGGATGTGTTAAGGCCTCCCCTTTCAGCTTAAGGACTGCACTCCAAGCCAGCTGTGATACAATCCCATAGTATTTTACACTCAACTACGTGAGGCAAGAAGGGAAATCCAGTTGTTTGGGTTTTTTCATGCTGTTGCCTTAACAGTGAGTCAAATTTTCAGATCTTGCAGAACTGTTCTGTTTGAAGGACAGTTTGATGCTAGAAGATACATTCTTAGTGCAATTATATTCATTTACAAAGAAAAGCATGCCAAATGTCTGTTCCTCAAACTCTTCAGGAACAAGATGAGTAGGCTCCTTCCTTGCTTCAGCTGCACATCACTGAGGTGTGAACTCAAGGAGCTGCTGCCCCCCAGTTCCCCTGTTTTCTGCTCAGCCGCCTCATTCCCAGCCTCTTCACTCCCATACCTGCAGCTGTGTCTGCTCCTGGTACGTGCCCATTAATTCCAGTGTGCCACCTGGTCCAATACTCTGCTGATGGCCTTCACTGTTTGCAGCTACTCATATAATAAGAACATATTTTTTAATTGTTCTTTCTTCAAGATTTAACAAGAATAATTCTATTATTTATTTTAATAAAGTTGGCAGTTTTCAGTAAGGGGGAACCATTTGCAATTTTCAACATACTGTAAAAAATAAACAAGCACTGAAACCCTGCATTACTTATATCCCTGGTAATACATGTTTATGGCAACAATTCAATTTTGCTTTTGATTTATGATTTCATTTTATTTGTTGGTTTCTCATATCAATACCATTAGCTGCTATTTCCCCATATATTGCATATTCCCCATATGCAATAACATAAAAATTACACAGGAGCATTTTGAAATCTTTACCTTTCAGGAAGAAGCTGTAATATAACATTTTCATGTAAAACCACAGAGACAAACTGGGCAGATAACTAATACCTTTAAAATGCAATGCTGAGTTCAGCAAAGTTATGCTGTTAGCATTTAAAAGCTCTTTTTTTCTTTTTCAAGACCTTGGAAACTGGAAAGGGAACAGCGTTTTGTTCTTACACCATTATATTTCTAATTGAATGATATAATCATCATCACACTAATATCACAGGGAAACAGTCTTCTAGAATATCTCAACATTTGGATAGCAAATCCCCAAAAGTAACTCCTTAAAAATCTGGCCTGTGTCCAGGGCATCATATCAACAAAGCTGCTGTTCCATGCTTCCTCACTGGCTGCTCTGTGGAAACCAGAAATATGGTCCTGTCCTTCTGTAAACCTCATTTGAATGTATTTTCAGGCAAGTGAGTCAGGCCGTCAGAAAACTTAAAACAAGGGGACAACAAGACCTATATTGCTAAGAAAAAAGAAGCAGAAGTGTTGGAGAGTTTACAAGCTGAGTAGGGAATGTCTATATTGTTCTAAAAGGAAAAGTAGGTATTTCAGGTACTGTTTAATATGTGGAGTCAGAGGACAAAATTACTGGCACTGCTAAATCTGACTTCAAAGCATTTCTTTACAGAATCTGCTAGGACATAGCATGCCATAACTTCCAAACTTGAGCACTGTGTCCATTCCAAGCAGGTCTAAACAATCTGGTTATGAATACAGCAGGAAAGACCATAATATTTCTATAGCAGAATAAGTTTTAAATGATTTGCACTAGATATGTCATAAATCCTTGGGAAGAGCTACAGACCAGTAAGGAAAGCTTAGATGAGATTGTCAGGAAGCAAGTATGCTCTGGACAGCTGTTTATTGTGTGGGTTCATATATATCTATAAATGGTTGTGTATATTGGAGGTAGTAAAGAAACAACCAAGACAAAATATTTTCAGCATGATGTTGTTCCTATATATTTTATGCCCGGTCTGTACAGTGCATTCACTTCAGACTGTCTTTGAGAAATGGAAAGCTTTCCCTCATCCATTATGCAGGGCTTAACATACTACAGCCTCTCAGATAAGCATTATCTCTTTTCAAACCAATACATTTGCAGTTGGTGCATCATAATTTAACTTAAGAGAGACACTTTAAAAAGAGATTGGTTTCCTGAACTGAATATCTCCAGCAGATGTTAGATCATGACTGCGGGGTTGCTGCTGTCTTTTGTCTGTATGAGCTGGTCACTGGTATGAAGTGCTGTCCCTGTGGAACACCCAGAAAGCAGCATCGTTGCCACGCAGTTCCTGCTGCATGGGAGCTTGGTCATCCTGCAAACGGCCCTGCTGGCATGGGACACTGCAGCTGCTGGACATGGGCAGCAACTGGGCGTTTGGCAGATAATCCTCCTTCACACTGGAGTTGGAGCCACTTCATATTAGTGGTCTTTCTAGACCAGTCAGGCCTCTAAAAATTCAAAGCACACAGAATAAGATAGTTCTCTTTCCATCTGGAGATAATGAGGAAGAAGACTTAGGTCATTATTACCATCCAGGACACAATGCCTTTGCTTTCCTCCCTCACAATAGCTCCTTGTAAAGAAGAAGCTCTTGCAGCCAGGCCTCAGAAAACAATACTCCATGGTCACAATAGCTCACAGTCAGCTCAAAGTCACTAAAAGCACTAGAAAGGACAAGTTCTCAGGTCTCAAAAATACTTAAAATGTCTGGTTTCCAGTTGGTCTTAGAATGCCAAACCCTGAAGGCATTGTGAGAGACTAACAGGGTCAAGAGGGCCCTTTGCAGAAGGTTCCCATGGTAAGTTCCCTATTGTAAAAGCATTTCAGAGATGTGGAGTCTCCAGAAGAAATAAAATCCATCTGACAGCAGGTACCTTGTTCTGTTCAGCAGGTAACCTTTGCTATGAAGAGCATCTCTAACAGACCTGGTATCAAGTGCCCAGCTGACAAAAAGGGATGTTTGTGAAATAGGCAGCTATTCTTAGCAGGAAGCTGGTGCCAAGCCTTCTCCCTTTCTGCCTGGGACAGTTCCTCAAAAGAAGACTCCCATGCCAGCCTTCCATCCCAGAGACAAAGTTCGCGAGCCAGATTCAGTGCTGGGCTGAGGGGTGTTCGATCAGGTTCTCCAATGTGTGTGGAAGGGAGCATGTTTCCTGAACAAGCTAAAGGATCAGCATGGGTACTGCTCTGCTAACCCTACAAGCCACTTGTATGACTTTGGTTGTCACCATGGTGTGACATAGGGATAGGCAGGCTGCTATTCCAAATTTATTTCTCTGTTGTGTGAAAGGGCACTCTCCTGCTGGTGGTGGTAAAACCTAATTGGTCCCAATATGTGCCTGTGCTGCCATACTTTTTCAGAGAAATGCAATCTGTGATTCTACGAAAGCACACCTCATGGAGGGAGCATATTGGCAGCCTCAAATCACTGCAGAACACAAGGAGGTATTCTGACTGGAACTGTGAAAGTCATGTTCCTTGAGGAACATGGATCCTCTGGACATCAGCTAAGTCTTTCTCCAGAGCCCCAAAACATTAGGCAGAGGCATTCTAAGGGAAGATAAAGAAGGAATATGAAACTGCACAAAGCAGAGCCAAAGCCTGTTCAAAGTAGCAAAGAAAACTTCTAATTAGGTTGCATGCTCAGAAGTATGTACTTTTTTATGATGACAGTTACTAGACAGCTTTTCTTTCCTAGTTACCTAAAAAGAAATGAGAATAAAGAGCATTTTCAGAAGGTAAGTCACCCTGTCAGACTGTAATTGTAAAAACAAACACACTGCATCTCATAAACCCTTTCTCCACAACAGTAAACAACAGATTAGAAAATGATTGAATGCAGTTGGTTTTCTAATCTGATGCAGACATGCTCAAATAGCTTTATAGAGATATAGCACTGCAGCCTTGAATTAAACAATAACTGCTACAGCTAGTCTGTATTTCAGTGTTAACCTCTGGTCTGCAGTCACTGCTGTGAAGGTGTACTAGTTTGAAAGCAAACCAGTGAGAGACTCCAAGTCAGAACTACAATTTAATAGGAAAATTAAAATAAATGCAATAGTACAGAAACACTGATACAACAAGTCAGGATACAACCTGATACCCTGTTGGGCAGAGTGGTGGTAGCAGTCCAATTAAATGGTGGCTGCAATCCTGTTGAAGTGATAGATGTGGTTCTGTTGAAGTGGTGATCCTGTAGAAGGGTCTGGTCTTCCTCAGAAGGTCCAGTGGTGGTTATGTAGCTCTTCTCCTCTAGGAATCTGGTAGGTAAGGGCTGACTGTGGTGTTCCAAACCTGAGATTATATCCAGGTAGGAACACTTGGTTCCTCCCCCTGGGTGGAGCACCTCACAATGGGATGATGTAATTTTATGAGTCATGCATGAAGACGTGGAGTCCCATTAGCAGAAGATATCCCTCAGAGGGAGTTATCAGGGATGTGTCATGGAAGAGATAAAGAACACTGCCCCACCTGGTTTTAACAGATGATGATAGAATACATACTTTTGGTTACATCTTACACTGTAACCTAAGACAGAAGATCAACAAATCAGATCACAGAAGGCTCAATGTCAGTGTTTTACATCTTTATCCAGGTATATGTGCTAGATCTGTGTTGTCTCTCATCTCTAAGCATAATGCTTTTATTGTTACTAAAACAAGATGTCACGGTAGATGGTGGCAAGTAGTCAGCTCTGCATTCAGCTGCATCTACCCTTCCATATCACCGTGAAGATGTCTAGGATTTCATAGTTTCTCTCAGACAAGTCATCTTGCCTTATTCTCATCTTGCTTTCAAGGTCTAGAACAATAGCTATTATGAATCCAGGTCTGGGTTTACTCTCCTAGGGAAAAAAGGTATGATAGCATTTCTGTAGGAGTTCTGACCTGAGTACTGTTTCAAAATGTTCCCTTTTTCTTTCCCAAAAGAGATCAATTTTTTTCTGTGCCGTTGTTCCCCATTCTGAAGTACTCCTACGTTTTTTAGCTCTGCCCTATGGAACTTGTCTGACTCCTGACACCCTTCTACCTCTAACACTGTGTTGTAAAGTACTGTCTTTAAAGATCACGTCTGTCATGGGTTAGCATAGCTTGGAGTTTTAGTTAAGGAAAAAAACCTTCCACCAGTTACAGAAGTGATGTTTTTTGCAGGGGGCTGTTGTAACTTCCTCCAAACTTGATAGAACCAATCAATTAGCTGATTTGAATGTTGACAGCTCTATTAAGCCACTTAAGAGCTGATACACGCCTCTGTAAAAACCACATTTAAAGACGCTCAAGGCCGGGAATCGCTCTCTTGCTTCCTGTTTTCGGGCCAGGTAACTTGGGGCCCGCACAGCCTGCTTGGCCCACTGGGCCCTGCCCACGCGAGCCCGTGGGGCCGGGCCATCGCCCTGCCCCATCCGGGCCAGCTCTGCGGCGTGGCTTAGCGAGGTCTTAGCTGCTCCTGTTCCTGCTCCCTGCTGGCCGGCCTGCAGCTCGGCGGGGGCAGGCCGGGGCAGGA
>WEIT01003309.1:77657-87768 GCA_013389985.1 Dryoscopus gambensis | reverse complement strand
GCCTGTGCTGAAATAAGTAAGTGTTGATGCTGCTGTGATCCACTGAGAAGCCTGAACAGAGAAAGATAGTGATGAAGACTTTTTACTCCCAGAGAGGAAGACCTCTGTTCTTAGAGATGAAGATGATCCCAGAGGTAGATGAAGAGAACCTTTGCTCTTGAACAGCTCAACCTTAAAATAATACCCCATTAACTAGAACTAAACCCTCAAAAACAGTTGTGGGGAAAGCTGTACATCGAGGGAAGACACACATATGGCCAACAGAGAACCATTCCAGGTGGCTGTTGTGCTGTGACATTGAAGCCATGAGAAGACTGCTTCTTGTGAAGAAGCCCCATAGCATAAGCAAAGGAGACTCCTCTCCCTAAGTGAACTGATAAAAGACTATTGTAGAGGTGGTAAACTGACTGAAATATTCTGAAGTTTGTGTCTTTATGTTGTATGTGGAAGGAGAGAGGAAGATGGGGGAGGAAAGTGGTCTGAAGGTTTATTCTAACTCTTATTACTTTTTTTTCTTTTAGTTCAATTAATAAATTTCTTTATATTCTTTAAAGTATGGAGCCTACTTTGCATTTCTCCTAATCCTTATCTCACGGAAAGTAAAATGCGAACCAAAGCACTACAACGTCTAACTTTGAAACCCCATGCTGCTGTTATAAACAATTGTTAATGGTTTATAGAACAATTTTTGTGCTCATCTATTTCTCTGTTTATTTCTGGAAAAGAATGGACTTGCCTAGAATAGCTGTCTTCATGTTAATTCTTGAATTTCTGCCATAGAACATATAATGATAAAAGTGTTATAGGAAAAAAAAGCAATAGTTCAAAAATTACAATGTTACAGCATTTCTAAATCTTTGAGCAAAGCACAAACTTTTCTTAGAACAACAGATGATAGAAGAAATGAGAAAATCATTATTATATACTATAGCAACAGAAGATCATACATAGATGGTGCCAAATGATTGATTTTTATGGTAGAGGGTTCCTCTCTAATCACAGTAACAAAAAATAACTTCAGAACATAAGTGAAAGCAGAAAAAACAAAGTTTGATGTCAAAGGTAATATATATACCATGTTTTTGAAGAGAAAGCTAGATGACAGATGAGTCTCTTTGGTTTGAAAGCACAGATTGAATCAGTAAGCCGCAAATTCATCGGTGTATTGATTACAGATACTCATATACCAAATGCAAATTACTATTGAATGTGCTAAATGAAATTATTATTTAGCATATTTACATATGTGAGGAAACTCAGAGCTGTTTCTGTGATCCATGGTAGTGAAAAATACTGAACATGTGCATGCACACATCCAGAAAAAAACGTGAATGTATCCACACCCAGTTAGAAGTTCTCTGTAAAGAGTATAGCCATTCTCCTGACTCCATTTTAGGAACTGTATTAGATTTAAAAATCACAGAATCAGTTCCACAGATCCAGAGGTTCCCACTGCCTCTCCTAAGGTTGGTTGGCCCTTGCCTCTTGCTGTGGGCATCAGAGTCTGCCAGCTACACCTGTGAGAGCCAGTACCAGCCTACAGGCCACCTTGCTCATCACCAGTTGAGACTTTCAGCACCAAGGAGTGACAAAACTGCAATGCTTTACGTTTTTAGGCTTGCTTCCACTCTGCCTTTATTATTAAAGAAATCAGAGAATCATAGCCTATCCTGAATCAGAAGGGACCCAAGAGAATCACTAAATTCAACTCCAGGCCCTGCACAGAACAGCCCCAAGAGTCACACCATGTGCCTGAGAGCATTGTCCAAACTCTTCTTGAGTCCTGTCAGGCTTGGTGCTGTGACCACTGCGCTGGGGAGCCTGTTCCAGTGCCCAACCACTCTCTGGGTGAGGAACCTGTAGCGGGTTCAGCTCGAAACCGGGCAGAAACACCAACTACGTGTAGTGGTTTTGTTTGCATTTCTTACCTTCTCTGAGATAAGGATTTGTAGAAATGCAAAGCAGGCTCTAAACTTTAAAGAATATGAAGAAGTTTATTACTAACAGAATTTAAAGTAAAAAGAAATAGTAAGAAACTAAAGCAAGCCCCCCTTTTCCTCCTGCACCTCCTCCTTTTACCTAACTCGCACAAAGGATAACAAACTATGATTTTGGTCAGTATTACCATTCTTAAAAGCTTCTCCAATACTTAAGGAAAAAAGGTTTCTTTTGCTTCACATTGTTTCCAAACTGCCCAAAATGCATCAGACCCACCCAGAATTCTGCTGCTGTGAAAAATATCTCTCCCATGAATCTTGCAGTTTTCCCACAACTGCCAGCATGGGCCACACATTTTTTTTAAGGATAAGCAAATTCCAGCCTGAAAAAGAAACTGCTCTCTTCTTCACAAAATATCTAGAAGTCTCTTACAGCTCCTAAGTGACCTGGCATGGCCACTTTCCTTTTTCTGCAGGCTGCACACAGAATTCTCATCCCTCCATGTCTTTTTAAATGGATTAAAGAGGAAAAAACAGTTTGTGATATTAGAGATTTTACCATGGCCTGCAAGAAGTATTTTTAAGCTTCGCGCTGGGCGCGACTCCGCCCTCTTTTCCCGTTGCCATTTTCAGCTTCGTCTTACATGACTCACTCTCTCTTTCTTTCTGACCTTGAAGCCACCGTGATTTTCTCCTTCACGGGCTGTGCTGATATT
The DNA here is from genome assembly GCA_013389985.1 of Dryoscopus gambensis. Lineage (NCBI taxonomy): Eukaryota > Metazoa > Chordata > Aves > Passeriformes > Malaconotidae > Dryoscopus > Dryoscopus gambensis. The sequence continues at coordinate 85,115 of WEIT01003309.1, read as the reverse complement.
CTTTTCAGTTTAGTGCGAGCTATGCTGGCTGCAGCAGATCTCTGCCGGCTCCCGCTGGCTCCAACAAAAAGAGAGGGGAAGTCGCAGCCACTTCAAATCTCATCTCAGCCACGCAGTCCCAGCTCAGTTGGAGTTCTCTGGCCGTGCAGCTACTCATGACTCCGGGGTGGCTTCTTAGCAGCTTTGCCCACTGCTGCTGCCACCAGGGGTCGAGGGGAAGGGGGGGCAGGGAGGAAGAAAGCCCGGGCTGTAGCCCAGAGGCCCGGAGGCCCCCCCCTCACCTTCCAGCAAGAGGGCTGGAACAAAAAAAAATTCCTGCGCCTCCACATGGTTTTTATATGCAAAAATCGCAAAAGCACAATTGGCCCAAAAGCCCGTCAATCAACTCAGGTTCAGCCTATTACAAAACCTTCTCCTAATATCCAGCCTAATCCTTCATGCCATTCTCTTGGGTTCTATGGCTGATCATCAGAGAGAAGAGATCAGCACATGTTTCTCCTCTTCCCCTCAGGATGAAGCTGTAGGCTGCTATGAGGCCTCCTCTATTCCCCTCTAGAGTGTTCCCCATCTCTGTGGCCCTTCTTTGAATGCTATCTAATAACTTCATATACTTCTTATATTGTGGTGCCCAAAAGTGCACACAGTGCCCAAGCTGAGGCTGCACCAGCACAGAGCAGAGTGGGACAATCCCCTCTGTCAACTGGTTGGCAATGAAAAGAAAGGAAAAAATCGTTTGGTATTAGTCAGTTTGAGTAAACCAGGAAAATCTCTTTTCACCACTCTTGGCGAGTGATGGATTATTACACAGTCTGTGCTCTGTCACTTCAGCTGTCTGATTTGAGGCCATATAGCTGGTAACTACGCTTACTTGCTTCTGCAAGTTTTCAAAATACTCAAAGGAACTCCTGAGCTGAGGAAACTGCTGAACTCTTGTACAAAAGTCAGCATCACAGCAAGCAGGGAAGCAAGTTCTGGCATCGTAAGAGGCGAGTGATTATCCTTTAAATGTGAGCTGTGCCTAAGCACTTTGGAAGGAGAAAGGATATTTACAGAATGAAAGATTGACAATCTTAGGAACACAAACTGGAAAAGGGCTCACTTCCAGTGAGAGGAAAGTGTGAACACCAGGGATCATACATCATAATTATGGGGTTTTGTGTATTTGAGTGACACACAGCACAGAAATGGAACATACCCAAACCTCATGATAATTGCTGTATGTGATAATAGCTCTTCCAGCAAAGTGTAAATAGTGAGACAGAGAAGAGTAATTTCCAGTGTTCTTATAAACTGTGTAACTTTCCTCTAGTTTGTGAAAAGAAAATGATATGCTCTTGCCAGAAAAGAATGAAAAAATAATGAAGCTCGGGGACTATGTGGCAAAGGGCAGAGGGTTAGGGGGGATCAAGCAGAAGAGGACATAATGAAGTATTTGGGTGCTGTACTGAGGAGTGCTATGCCAATAAACCATGAATTGGAAATGATTAAACAAAATACAAAAACACAAGCAGAAGCTCATCTTCTAGAGACAGAATAGAAAAACTAAATAGATATACTTGCTGTTTATGTATCAGTGCAATTTTCTGTTAAGATTGAGGGGATAAAAGAAAGATATTCCTTCTGTTTATGTTGATGCTCCTACTGCACATGAAACAGGACCTTTGCAAATTTGTTGCACCTCAAGTTAACCTCAAAAGCATGTAGAAATTATGTCTAGCAGTATGTCACCTGAAAGCATTTGGAAAATCTCAGCATTTTAAAATCTTAAAATTACTTTCTTTTCTTAAATGTGTGTAATTACATTTCTTGTGATGCCCAAATGCATTGGGTTTGATTAATTTCATATGTTCCCTAATTACCATTTTCAGCAATGTTTTTTTCCTGAGTCATTTAAAGTATTTGATTCACCTGGGGCAGATTTCTTGAACCCTTCTAAATTCACAATTCATACATAGAGGTCCATGCAACTAGAACATTCCCATGGGACCTCGGCTCCTCTTCCTGGTTTCAAAAGGGCTACTGGTTGGCTGTTCCAGTGATCATCAATCACAACTTCTAAACACAACAAAAATGGTGTGCTTGTAATTTAAAACTAATTTCATCCTCAGAAGGTCTATCAAATTTAAAGAACAAGCAAGCAGACAAAAAAAAAAACCCTTTGGGTATTTTTGTAGTTCAAGACTAAAGGGTAACTTCAAAAGGACTTAATTGATACAATTTTTCACAAAGTTTTCTCTGTCTTCTCAGTTTCCCAGGCAAAACCTTACCTTTTTTCTAAGGCCTATACACATGATCAAAACTTATATTCATGTACTGGAAAAGGAGCAGCCTTTACTTTTTTACCAACTTTGCTCTTTTTCTCTGTCATTATAAAAGACTTCACTACATGCTTAGTTTTTGTGAGTGTGCGTGAAAATCATTAAGTTCATTCACATTATGGATACGCACAATAAACAAATGCATTAATACTTGGTGGATAGGAATAAAGTTTCACTAAAGCAAGATTTATAGCTCTAATAGCTATTATTAGGCATTTCCAGAATCTTGGCATTGCTTCCTAGATCATTTCCATCATGGAAAAAGCTCCACTGAAGACAAAGTCTCTCAACATGTGAGACACTTTACGGAAGGATGAAACAGGTTAAGTCATAACATCAAGCTTGATTTTAAGCTCCTGTTTTTGGAAATGGAGCTGCTTAGTATTCAACACTTTAGAAGTCCTTCGGACAAATTGCCTGATGTCTGTAGACTTTTGATCTTTGTGGAGCAGTTTTTCAAGAACCTTGAACCATGAGTTAGACTTCTAAGAGATTTTTAACTGTCTCAGCCAGCCTCTTCTAATGGAAAAATGTGAACTGTAATCATACATACAAAAAGTGTTTGGTGTTTGCAGACAGTTTAATCCATTGTGTGTGAAAGACTTCCTTCCTTTATTTACATATCAGATAATACATTGGTCAATCCTATTAAAATTAATATCAAATTTCCATTGACTTTAGCCATTTCACCATGTTGAACACAGCTATCAAAAATAGATGTAATTTCTGTAATATGACAAGGATCATACTAAATACAATTTTTATAATCCCTTCTCTCTCAAGTTTCTGAAAAGTTCCAACGGTCCTTTATATCCCTTGAGATCATCTTCTGCACATGGACAAAAGCACTGTTATCTGTATATGATGGTATCTGCAAATGTTCTAAAAAGTTCATCTCTCTATTTTACCTGAAAAATTGGATCTCTTAAGCATTGTCAGAGCACATCCACCTGATCGATTAAACTTGACACAAAACCAAGCTGATCTGGTACTGTCTTCCTGTGATGAGAGTTGTCCATGGTGTTTGCCATATGCTTAACTCCTTTTCCAGCCTTTGCTAACTAGTAGCCAAGAAATGGATTATTCCTAAATAAAATGGTGCTTTCATCTCTCCTTCTGAAGGTATTTCACTTTCCATGGAATTATGAAATACTCGTAGGCACAGGAGAGAATGCTCTAACCATTAGTCAAGGTACAATCTAGACACTCAAGCTATTGGGGACAAGGAGCGCCAGTTACAAATCTAACAACAGCAACAACAACAGAAAAGACACCAAAAAAGCACAGTGAAATATGTGCAGACATAGGGTTAAAACTCGCATTTCCCTGTACACAGTCAAATATATCAATTACACTTTTCTTGCTTGTGTGAGATGCATTTTATGTGTGTAATCTTACTTCCTCTCAGTGTTCAACTATCCTGTAAGGGTGGATTGAAAACTCTATCTTCATCCTCAGATGTTTTATAAGGTTTGTGCCCTGAGAAGTTGAAGTTCATTAAGCGAAAGAAACAACTGAGCCCAGCGTTCCTGCTTTCTTTATCAGCACTCTAATGATAATGAAAGATGGGACTGGTGACAGCACCGATAGCTCCTCCTCTCTACCTACTTCTCAAAGAACAGGATCATGTCCTTTCATTTTTCATTCAAGCATCTAATTCCTGAAGGAAGTTTCTGCCCTGTGAATCCCAGGCAGTATTTGCCACCAGCCTTGAATATCTAAAGTCCTAAACAGGTGTGATTCAAACCATGGTATTTCTATGCGGCTGTCTCTTTGCTTAGCCTGCTAGCCTTCTTGGGTTCCAGAACTCTGATTTCTTGTAAGGGAAACCTACATGATAGCTTATGAATCAGGCATGGAAGTACCTAACTCTAATCACAAACTGTCTTTTAAGAGAGTAGCTCTGAAGCCTTAAATTATTATTTTTCAATCCTTGACAGCACATCATAATGTTTCTGTGCAATGTCTTTCCTGTACAATCCTCTTGCTACCCTAGTTCTCAACATATTTTACATCAAAAGGCATCCTCTGCCTGGTGCCCTGTGAAAGCTGATTTGTTACTGTATACCAAGCAGTGCAGCTTTTAACATTAGACATTATCACTTAAGCTTTTGATCTTGTCTTTGGTCTCTTTTCTGCTTAGACATATTCTCATTTTATGCTGCTATAGTAAATAAATACTAGATTCTGAAGTGTATTAGTCCAGCAGTTAAGTGCATGTACTTTACTATTATGGTATCAAAAAAACCTCCAAAAGAAATATGAACTGCCCATAAATAAACTAGATTAAAATTAGCCTCAGAAGTTGTTCAGTTTTTGACTGGGGGCCCCCACAATCTACTGAAAATGGTAAGTCTAAATTTTATTGACTTTCAATACATTCAGTGGAGTATACCTCACCCTTTTACTTTGTGCAAAGTACTTTGCGGGCAACACCATGCTCCGTTCAACATAGTAAGACCTCAAAACAAGTGGGACAGTGGGACAGTGGAATAACTCATGTTAAAATCACATGGACGGCATTCAGCTGAGTAAATGCAGACTCTTACAATGTAGACATTTGCAGCAAAATGAGACACCCGCTGGTCCTGTTACAGTCAATGGAGAGAAACAGGCATTTCTAGGATGCAACTTGGCTTATTCTAATGTAGACATCTAAAATAGGTTAGATGAATCATACACTAAAAGTGCCTATTTCTGGTTCCCTTTATGCTCAGTGGAGAGAGTGACTAGCTCAGATGCAGACATTCACATAGTAGACATCTAAAGTTAGGTGAGATGAACAACAGAAGATGTTTTTCCATATCCCGTTAAAATGTCTGCTTTAGAAACAAAATGTCAAAGAATTATTTTCAGCTAGCACTAGTCTTTTCCAATGTATCAGCTCTCTGAGTATTTTATTTGTAACCTCTTCCTAAAAACACTTTTCAAGATCCAGATCACAACTGATACCCATCACAGACAAGTTTTTGATAGCTTTTTTCCTTTGTCACAATACTGCAATCATTAATCAATTTTGTATCGCAAATAAATGTGTTGTGTACCTGATCAATGCTTCCTTAACAAAGACTACAAAAAACTCCAACAGATCAATACAGAAGAAAGTAGTAGATGATAGCTAAGTAAGGTTGCTAATAAAGGAACATGAAGACTAAGACACTATGTTTGAAACTGCCCATCCATGGATATAATTTCAGCAGGCAAAGTGAGAAGAAAGGCTACAAAAACTAATATGCTGACTACAGAACAGATGCAAGGCAGCAGAGAAGAACTCTGAGAGCTAGTATTCCTTCAGCCACACAATTTCTGCTTATCATAATGGCTGTTATTGTCTATGCCACCAAGCTCACCTGCTTCTTTTTGCTTGGCGCCACCATCCTACTGTCAGTATGGGTAGCACTCATCCAGACTAGTAGATGCCATCAGCAGCATCACCAGTAGCTCCTAGCTGTATAAACCTTTGAATTTACTTGTTTATTAATAATTTGGAAAGATCTACTTTGTGCTATTGAATGTGTACATCTGTTTATCTCAGTAATATAAAAAATATAGAGCTAAAATTCTCAGGGGAATCACAAAGGTCTAATCACACCAGCTGCAGCACTTCGGCTTCATCATACATCAGTAGAGCTCTTTATTACATCACTGTAATCAGGGTGTTTATTACACCCTCCCTGCAACAGTAAAATCTTGCAATTTACTTAGGTTTTGTGGTCTGATTTCCACCAAGTTGTTTGCCACAGCCCACTGGTTTTGTGCTTATAAAGTATCATTTGCTGGCCATCCAAATACTAACCAGATCTGTGATCCTACATTTCAAGAAAGGTAAACTTTCAACTCAAATCATTCCCCTCAAGTGTCCTGCAGTTCTACAAGGCACCTCCTGAACGTTTGGCTCACCATGTTCCCCATGGAATCCATCAGGGATGCAAACAGACAGATGATTTCTCAGACAGTTTTCTCTCTGCATTTTATACCTATATTATCATGAAGCCAGGAGTGGCTACACGATCTCCTGATGGAACACAATATCGTGCAAGAAAAGTCAGGCAATATCCTAGCATTTTAAGGCCACCTGTGTATACACTGATGCACATTTACTTAGACTGTAGTGGTTTTGTAGTTAAATAAATCAGTTGGGAACATGAAAAAATAAAAATGTTAGGAAACAAATGAAAGTAAAGAACATTGGAGCACTTCCCTTTATATAAAATGGATTTTCTTCACATTCATCTAATCTTTGCATAATCTGGTCTCAAACATTAATATCCTGGCCTCAGATTGATAGGAGTTTGAATATCTCCAACGTCTGAAGCAGCAGTGTCTGACTTATTGTTTAGCCCTTGGATATTTATATGCATCTGCTATATCATTTACAGAATCTGTTATTCACCTCGAGTGCTGTTTTCAGAAGGTCAGATGTTCAGATTCAACTTGCCAGAGTCATAATGTGGTTTCCACAGAGATGCAGGGTAAGGGCTATTTGCTTGTCTTTGGTATTGTGTTTTGCACTATTAAGTTATCATCGTAGAGTTCACCTTGAGAGCTGTTCCCTGAAATGTATAATGGTTAACCACTACAAAAGTTGCCACCTTGCAATGCACAGAAGGCTATTCCTACAGCGGCTGATCCAAAGGCAAGTTTAGCAGCAGCAATTAATCACATTTACTACGTGTTAAACGTATAGTTGGATTAATTTTGAGCAATACTGAGCACATCCCATAGAAGTCTCAAAATTACATTAAAATAATTTCTGATGTCATTCATTAAATGAACTGCAAGACGTGAAAGGGAAGGAGAGCTCTGTGAGAGGTGTGTTCAGCAGAAACGTTTACTTGGAATAAGCCCCGTTCCCGACTCTTCTCCGAATGGTGTCACCCAGAGCTCCCCTTTCAGTGATCGCATCCAAACGCCCGCCTTCCTGAACTTGTGAACTGTAAATTTAACGAGTTCAACAGGACAATTCTCGAGTGTAAAATAATATCCTTGTCTCCAGTTTGGGAACTCGCTGAAACCATCTATTTAGAGGGGCACTGCCGGGCTAAAATAATGCGGCTATTTAAAACACCATCCTTGTCGCGGGGGCAGCTCCGGGGGTGCCCCGGGGAGCGCTCGGCTGTCCCGGCCGGGGGAGGGCACA